>RCHF01000199.1:0-27405 GCA_003987895.1 Neonothopanus nambi
CACTCTTCCTACACTTGGATACATTAGACTCCTTCCCTTTCTTATCTTTTCCTAGCTTAGATTTTTTTGGACTTATATCTGTAGAGACTCTTTGAGAGTTAACTAGAGTTTGAGCACTGGAGCTGATGGGTATTGAAGCAATAGTACTAGTAGGACATAGAGTTTCATTTGAATTTGCTGGAGGTATAGGTAATATAGAGGAACAAGGTAAAGCAGGACCTCTGACTAAAGCTTTGCTACCTTGAGCAGGCTGGAGCCTAGATTCCTTCTTAGTCACTAAAGATTTTTTTTCTTTATTTTCATGGGTTACAATCTCCCAGTCTTTGTATTCATATTCCTCATCAGTTAATGGATCAGACTTAGACCATTTTAATGCACTATGGATACCCTGGGGTACATAGGAGTAGCCTTTCCATGCTCGATATCCTTTTATTAATGCATTTCTATGCTCAGCCATCTGAATAGATACTGGTAACTTAGCTGTAAAACGAACCTTGGATATATCATCCAACAATTCCAACTCTCTGTATTCTCTTCTTAGTGCTCTAGAGGCTCCACCAACAATCTTATGAGGATGGAAGCTCTGGAGTATTAAGGTACCTGCTGCAGTGGCACTTCTGGATAATGCTGTATAGTAGCCATGAAATGTTCTGCAGTGCTGCAGGTCCACAGGATTAAAAGGCCTAGTTTTACCTTGAGAAGCATAATCTGTCATAGAGAAACAGGGTAAAACTTCAACCTGACTTCTAGCTATATGAACTGAGGAGTCATCTGGAAGACTTACCCACATAGTACAAGTGCTTTGTGGTAGTGGAACTACATTTTCTGGTAGTCCTGGAATACTAATATTTTTTGGAGGGTTAGACAGCTTTACAAACAGAGTATCCAGCACTCTTTGACCCCTGCAACCTATCTTTGATTGCCATGCATATACAGTACCTTCTTGTCCTTTAGTTATACAAAGTTCTGTAGCCAGATTGGTTCTGATCATAACTGGCATATCTATACAGAGAGAAAGCTTAGCAGATAGATTGTCTTGAGAAGCACTGTCAGGTTGCTCCCAAAGTATATGCTGTAGAGTATCAGTCATCTCTTTGGGATGACGAGTATGACTGGGCAATTTGCTATTGTTACCTGGTGTGTCTTTGACTGGTTTGACTACATCATCTGAAAAAAAATCTACCAGTTTCTGTCCAGACTCACAGGCAAAGCGCAAGGAACCTAGTCTATTGATCTCATCTTTGTCTACATTCCTTGCTGTAATGATAGGCACCTCTCTAAAGGTGGGATGTAACAATGAGGGTGAGTTATCTAAGCTGCCACCAGTATGTGTAACTCTACTATTAAGGAAGGCAATATCAGCAGAAGTGCACCTCTTATATCTCATGTTCTCTAATGCAGTACGGAATCGGATATCATCTTTAGACATACCTGTGCACCTCATATTCTTTCTCAATATGACAACTGTGGTAAACCCATGCCATAGTGCCTTTCCTATTGCTTCTTCTTGTTTCCTGAGGGTCATACCAGAGCAACCAATTGTATCACTATATAAAGCAGAAGATTCACCTCCAATTACAGGAGGAAGTTGAGCAAAATCACCAGCCACAATCATATTCATACCTCCAAATGGTTCACCTTCCTTACAGGCTGCCATAGCCAATCTCTTGCTAATTTGATATAACTCACTAGCAGATACCATAGAAATTTCATCAATAAATATATAGTCTACACCTCTAAGCCTTTCTCTCACCAAAGGAAGGGTGTTCTTGGATGTTCTTTCTGATATGCTAAGTACAGAATGATAGGTTGATCCTCCCAACAGAGAAGCAGCACTTCCAGTGGGTGCCAGCACAATGAATCTGTAACTCTCAGACCGTTGAGCAAAGAAATGTGATAAAGCCTTAAGAACTTGAGATTTACCTGTGCCACCCATACCTCCTATATACATCTTAAGCTGACCAGAGTATGGGCTAGAAGCATGATTAGCTACAATGCGAAAAGCACGATCCTGTTCTTCATTAAGACTAAAAAGAGTTGAAGAATCATCTATAAATACTTGAGACTCACCTGCATGGAAAGTGTGCTCCAGATAGGCCTTGTCAATAATCTTCACCTCATTACTGCTGGCACCAGCTTGGCTAGAATCATTTGCTATACTAGCCTGTGATAACACACTGCTATACTTATCAGCCAACACTTCATCCCTTCTCTTTTGCACCAACTTCTTCCATTCTGCACCTGTTAGTGATCTAGAGGGAGCTTCTCTAGTTTCTTCTTCGTGATCTTTTTTTCCTAAGACAGGAGTGGACCATCCCAGTGTAGATAATAACCTCCTAACATTTTCTGCTTGCCTAAGCCTAGCTGAGTGTAAGGGACCTGTCATGATGTCTTCTTGGCTAGAAGCTAACTTTTCCATATAACTGTCATCTTGATCTGTAGAAACCATAAAAGGGTCAGCAGGGTCATCATGTTCTTGTTTATCTTGCAACCATTCAGGATCTAATTCCCAACTGGGTAATAATTCACCACCAGCCTTTAGTTGAGCACGGTAGTCATCCCTTGCATCTAAACATTCATATCTTACCTGGAAATTATCCATTAAGTTTAACTGTCTTTTGGTAAATTCATGCTTATCAAATGTCTTACACCAGCTGCTTCTATCAGATTTTAAGTCTTTGCCACTACGCCATGGTTTGAATAGTACAAGCATAGTACAGCAGTAATATTCTCGATCTCCCTTGTCCCTCCTAGGTAAAGTAGCACCTAAGAAGTTGGCCACAGAGGTGTCATTGTCAGGATGGACTTCCAGACAATGAGTGCGGTATAGGGGGTGGGATGGAGAAAAAGGTCTACAGCTCTTTCTTAGCTGAACATGATAGGCTGTATTTTTCTGCTCTTGTGATTCAGAAGATTCTATATTTGGTACCTGTGTATCAGCAACATACTCTGAATCCTGATCAGGAACAGAACTGTATCCTGCATCAGAATGATCTGTATAGTAGGACAATTCAGACAAAATGGAGTAATCATCATGCAAACTGGAAGACACAGAACAAGCCTCAAAGTCATTGAAGCTAGAGTGTAGGTCCTCCTCACTTTCCATCTTAGCAGATGCTTCTGAGGTATCTTTTGATTTGCTTTTGGACTTACCTGCCCCAATAGAGATTCGCTTACACAATCTGATAAACTCATAAAGAGGCATGTCCTTTAATTCTGTAGGCCTATGCACGTAATCATCTACATATGAATATCCTACAAGTTGACCACCTGTTTTCATTAGAGTCACCTTTTGTTCTTGTTCACCTGAATCCTTCTGGTGCCAGTACCGCCTTGCTTCTGTAACATAGTTCTGCCAGTAGAAAGGCTTGAAGGTGTGATCAGTATAGTGGTCTGGATTACCTAAAAGATACATACAAACCATGGGAGCCCCCATCTCCATCTTTGTTGTGAGTAGATTAACAATTTTTGTCATTAACCTTCTTGCCTTTTCTTGACTAGAAAGATTGCCATTAACTAGCTCTAGATTACGGCTGAACATTGTTCTTATGCTATCAAATATAACATGAGTTTTTAGTGATGATTTAGTTATATAGTCTGATACATACAAAACCACAGCCTTAATTGCTGTGCCAGATGAGAGATTAGTGACATCTGTATTGCATCTGAAAATATAAGTCAACAAGGGTGTGAACATGTTTAGCCAAGGCTCTCCTTTCTTCATATATATGCCACCTGTGTCAGGATCCACTAAGGTTTCTGAATATAAAGGGCGGGGAAACCTAGCCTTGCACCGGCCCCATTTGTTGTCTTTGCATCCCTTGTACAGATGATTTAACTTTGCAGTACCGTCTTTAGCAACATTACGCTGACAGTTGTGTACATTGGAACGACTTACCAGATCATCCACAGTAGCTTTGTATGAGTCAAGCCAATCTGTCATAGCATGACAATCAGTACACTTGGAGTCAGAGTTGTGCACTTGGTGAGAAGAACAAGAAGGGGGAGGTGGCACAGGCATGGTCTCTACAGGGTTTCTGTAACCAGGAGTATCAGCTTTAGCAGCTACTCTTTCAGTTACTTCCACCTGTGTACCATCTAAGTACTCACCACAGTGTACACTCTCCAACCATTGAACCACCTTCTTTTGCCAATCAGAATTAGGGTCTAGTATCTTGTCTCTCATGGCCTGAGGGTTAACAGCATTTTTGAGCCATAGCAGAAGGTGAAGATGTAGAGTAAGTCTACCTTGCTGTTCAACAGTACCATAGTGAGCATTATGGTCTCCATATATCCCTCGGTGATCACTACCACAACCAAGAACATCAGTAATGAAAGTCTCCACCATAAAGTGAAAGAACCTAGCAGCGGCAACAGGGTTTTGGCATATACGCCTAATACGCTCATCATTACCTAGAGGAAGCTCAGGCTGGAATGGCACTTCAGAACCAGCCCAGTAAATAGAAATAGGATGTCTCTCATCAGCAGGTGACAGAGTTATATACCAGGAAGGTGCACCTTTGTGAGCAATGAGAGACCATATCTCATTCCTCATATACTTCTTAGAAGTAGTAGACCCATCTACATCCTTAGCTACATGATCCAGATCCCCTAGTACTTGATAGCAGGCCTGCTCTTCAGGGGTACGGTCATTCAAAGGTATGCTCTCCCCTTGTGCCAGTCTACTGGCAAGAGAACTCAAAACAGTTTGATTCAAATTTAGGAGACGATTAGCTATGTTATCAAAGGAGGACTTGTTGGCAAGTAGCCAGCCTGCATTGCTTGAGTTCTTCATTTGCAAATGGCTGAATACCACGAAAGGAAAGTGTATGTCAGTTTGAAAACGTTTATCATGGTACATAAGAAGAAACTTAATGTGATCTTCATCAGAGAGCGTAGTAGAGCCCAAGCACCCCAAGCCATATGGAAAAAGCCAAGGGAACATCTTAGGGTAAAGGCGTGTATTGTTCCAAAGTGACAAAGGTGTAACTGAATGTCCCACAGCCAGCACCTTACCACCAGCATCGAAATGCTGAAAGGCCTTAGCTTTGAGCTGAGCCACTGTGAAATTACGACCATTCATCTCCTCTCCAGTGAGTCCATGAACAGAAAAGGAGCACTCGCCTGTCTCAATACCATCTTCTTCTTCCATATCATGTACACTAGTGCCCTCCGGAGTCTTGTTGGTCTCAGAGTACTTCCATTCTACAGAACAAGGCGGCGAGGACTCTGAATATTCAGACAAGTTACTTTCAGATATACGTACGTCAGCATAATCAGGATGATTGAGAATTAACCAATCCAAGGCTCTTCTGACTATGTTACGGCGGACAAGAAAAGGGGTCCTCTTAAAGTCAGCTTCGGTCGGTTTGGCAGGACCTGTGAATAGTATAGCCAAGACGTCATCCATATCAGCACGAGGAGGAGGTAGCTCATTATAAATCTTAGGAACTGGAGATTCAAAGGCAATAAGATTAGCTTTCATTTTTCTTCAACCTGTAGACAACTTAGCAAAGCAGCAAGAAGTGCGAATACGAGAGATAAGTAGGCGTTCCATATATCGAAGGCAAGACAATTCTTCGGGAACTTCACCCAACCACAGACCGCGTGCAAGGGCCAGGTCTGGCACAGTATCCTTGCGCAAACTGGCCCTACAGGTGCCACATATTTGGCTGCATCGACGGTCCAGTACAGGTGAATCATATTCTCTGATGCAATCTTTACCTGTTTTACGAGGTAGTCTGGTTACACCAGAAAGTTTCAGAAGATGTAGATGACCCTTAACTGCTTTGAGCCTAGACAGATCACTCTGAGGGGTTAGTTGACCACATACCGCACAGCCTGCTTCCTGTATCTTGTCATGATCTAACTTGGAGCAAGCACTCCGGATGGCTGTAAAGGTAAGTTCCTCATCTAGTGGGAGGGGGGGAAATGGATACCTTTTGTTGTCCCAAGGATCCGGTTTTTGTTGAGCTAATCTCTTAGCACGTTTTTTGGTATCATTAGAAAGACGAACATTGAGTACTGTAAGAGCTTGAGAACAAACACTAGTACATTTGTGAGAGGACAGATGTGCTTCCACCTCCTCCAGAGATGCACGACGACGTTTGAGAGAGTGCATGCTAGCAATCTTCCTAAGGTCAGTTAGGCATACTAGCTCCACAAAATCAGTTAGTGGAAAGTTACAATACAGGTGAGAATGTTGAGGGTACTTAGACAATTCGTGAGGGTACACATGTGCTGCAAAGGTGTAAGAATAGTCTGATGGGTTATCTAGCTGGACGGTGTTTCCAACAATTAAGTCTTTGAAGGATTCATATGGTATAAGGGGTTTCGGACGACCGCCTAGAAGATGGTCATATTGGCTAGAGGACGTGGAGGGTAAGGTTCCAGACGAGCCATCAGAACAGAGATGATTAGGCACAAAGGCTGTTTTAGCTAAATCAGCAAGCTCCAACCTTCGCAGGTAATGACGGTGCCTGATCCTGTGACATGGGAAGCGATTGTGGAAGGGCGAGCTAGAGATCATAAAGTAGTTGTGTGACGGCAGCCTTCTGGGTAGCTTGCACCTGGGAGCTTTAGGCCATACTTTTATTAGTATATCATGACATAACAAGGAGGAAAACTTGCAAATCAGAGAGGCAAAGACATTACAGGACCTAATACAACATAAGTATATATGCACAGTACCAGGTCGAGCAAAAGTACCACTTTGGTCCAGTATCGTCAAATACTGAGCATAGGGGAGTGGCACACCCTTGAAAAGACGACCACCCTTAATTCGCATACCAATAAGTTTCATTATTTGATCGTTGTGTTCAGAAGGATAGCCAACAATCCTTTGAAAAGTTGTATAATATTGAGACTTTGACATAAAGCCCCTACTAAGCTTCAGAGCAACGAGGCGAGCTCGTGTTCCAGTGGACATCGATGGAACTCCATAGACACATTGTAACTCCCAGCCTGAGTGCACATAACGAGAACCTAAGTGAAAGAGTTTTCGATTGATTATCTGCACCGCAGTATGAAGGTTTTCTATAACATTAGACAAAAAAGTCAAATAAGCCGAGATACTGCTCTCCGGAAGTGGATTAAAGTGTAAGGAGATGTAGCTGACTGGTAAAGAAAGCTTGAGCTGTGTAATAATACAGCCTGAAGTATCGTATAGAGGAAAAGTGACTGGGTAACGAAAAACATGAGGCATAAAGCCACTTCGCTGAAGAGACAGCTGAACTATAGATAATCTCGTAGAGATCGTCCTCTGAAAGAGGTCGCCCACCGGGGCATACCGTGACAGCAAATGAGCATAGTCATGGCGGGGTAGATATACCCAAGAAAAATTCTCTGCAGAGAAGAGCTTGGTCAACATAGACCTCCAAGGAGGCAGGGTATTATTTGAACGGTCATGCTGTTCAGTCAGCAACGAAGAGAGTACCTGAGAATGGGAAGTGGTAGGGCAAAAAGGAGGTGAAACAGCAGATGATAATCTGAAGGCAACAGACCGATCAACACAACAGCAAGAAATGGCAGAGCCATTGAAGTTTTCTGAAAAAAAAAAGAGTAAGACCTTTATTATAGAAAGGAACAAACCCGATTAACACACCGAGTGAATGGTCACAAGAATCAACAGACAAGAAGGCAAACCGCCCCCCCACACAAGAAGGAATAAGGCCAGACTGATATAAATTGTCTAAGATCAAAGTAAGACACCGTTAGAGTAAATGAGTAAGGTTGGGATAACTCACCAAAAGTAAAAGGGTGGTCCAAGGCTACGAATGAATCACAAGCCTCAGTGTGCACAATTTGAATATTGTAATTGTGAGATCCTAGCAAACAGCATCAATACGTGAATGGTGTAAACAAACGAAGGCCATAAAATATAGGAATATTGACTGAAAAAGATCTTAATAGGGCAGGGCGCAACCCAACACCTATTCCCCCCCAAAAAAAAACAAATCCACCTATAGCTTACCTGATATGGACAGATAGGACAGTATGGACCAGAAAGAAGCAATACATGCTAGGAAGAAAGATATGGCAAGCCAGAATATGGGTGGTCTCATACTGCGCGATAACAACGAGAACTCGTACGTGTACGTGGTCAACAAGTATCTTGTTGAACAGAATCAACAAACAAATAATGGCACATGACTGAGCAAGTAAATCATGTGACGGATCACACTATAAAACGCGACGCGACTTTGTTTGTTATCGAGGCCTTGTATAGGTTATACTCCGTCCCCTCCTATGCCCACCTCTCTAGGAGTCTGAAAGACATAAAGGATCGACATATCGCCTAGAGATGAGGGCTTGGGAAGGTCGTCCGCCCCTCCTTTGCCTTGAGACTTGATGCAGCGCTACCTCACTTGGACCATGCCCAAGGCCATTTCTCTAGGAGTCTCAATGACATAAAGGATCGGCATATCGCCTAGAGAAGAGGACCGAGGGAGTGACCAATGAAAGCGAGTTTACCTGCATACCCAAAAGTTCATACATAATTTTTGTTAAGGGGCCAGGAGTCTACAGACTAAAGTACGGACACGTTGCCTGGGCCTGGTCAAAAAGAATGTATTGACATAGGGCAAGGCACAAATTGATAGAGCATGGTATAGCTCTTAATATAAGAGCAGGCGTGGTGTGGCTGTGAAAGTGTTGACTGAAGTTGACGGAAAGGTATTCACTCCATGGTAAGGGCAAGACAAATATGAGTTTATAGTACAAGGGGATACAGCGAGAGGATACGTCGTGAAGTTGCAATCCTAAGGAGTCTCGCCACCACCATACTGTACACCCACTTCAGTACTGGTAACTGTGAAGCGTGACATGCGTTGACAATTAGACACCACCAACCGCAACACGTCTTGACAACTTGAATCAGACACCACCAAGGATAAACGACTTATTTAGCTACCCGAAAAACTATTTTTGTTGAAACTATAACTGAGATTCAACAGTAAAGTAGTATGACAGTAAGGACAGACAAATCATAAAGGACAACGACAGTAAAGACAGACTAAGAGCCGGAGCAACGTTTGTAAAGGAAGACAACCGTAAAGGAAGACAACAGTAAAGACAGACTCAGAGTTGGAGCATTGAAAGACTTCAGCGAAGTAAGAAAGGAAAAGGTAAGGACAGATGGTTATACCCTCCAGGCGAGCAAAAAGGATAAGAGTTGGTGTTTAAATAAAGAACAATAAAGAAGAAAGATACGTGTATATTTGTAGAGTTTTTATATCAAAGGAAAGAAAGGAATGGGAAAAACTTAAACTGCAGATAAAACTGGCTCGGACAGCACAATCGCAAATTGTCCATTGAAGTGGCAGGTTTTGAACTGCGTATCAGGAAGGTTATCCCACCTGGTCAGGGTAAAACCCACAGTGACGAGAGAGTTACGTTTGATGTCATCATGAGGGTATTTGGGCAGGGAAGTATACTTATCCCAGTCACTAGGTTTGAACGCGAACCCATTTTGATTGCCAGGACGTCCAGCTCTGCCATCATAGACCGGAACTGGGGGAAAATAACAAAAATGAGTATGTATACCACGATGACTAGATGGAGAGAAACACTTACTCTTGTCCTTGAACAAACGATAGGCAGGGAATCGATGTGTACTAGAGCCACCAGTAGATTGCCCAGAGGTGACATCAAAACCTGGAATGACAGGCATAAAAGCCTTGGCACGAGACATCAAGGGATTAGAGGTAGAGGGGCCAGAAGAGTTATCTAACAAGCAGGGCGCAGGTTAGCAAAAAGATTAGGCCCAACAAAAGTAAGAATAACAACCATTGTCTTGGTTCTTTGGAGTATAAGAACTCTTCCTTGTAGAAAAGGAGACGACACCAGCATTGACAGGAGCATGAAAAACAGAAAGACCAGCAATAGCTCCAATGGAGGCCTGAAACAACTGGTACTCCTGTTCCAGCAGAGACAAGCGAATCTTGTAGCTATCACTGGAAGCTGTGACAAGATCACTCCGGCTAAGAACACCAGTAACGACAAAGATGGCGTTTTCACGTTGAGTAGTCTTGAGCCTGAAACAATCATAGGTATGGTAGTAAATGTCCTTGGGTCCTCGACAGATATTGTGAAAGCACTTGTAAGACTCGAACTCAAGGGCAAGCCTGAGCCGACTGAGAAGATTAAAGGTGACCGATGTAAAGTATAGATTAGTGAGATCTGCAAACCAAAAACCAAAAAAAGAAGAAACGCACGCTCTATCATTGTTGGTGGGAAGACTGTCTCTAAGAGTCTTATGGCTGATACACACTGCAGCGCAAGCATCCAAGTTACGAAGATCATACGGGACCATCGCAGCGTAACTGATATACCATGATCAATAAATATACAGCAGAAGAAACTAAAACAACAACTTACGGGGGTATAGTTTCGGCAGGGAGAGAGGCATAATACCCTTGAAGGAGGGGATCTTGCAGCGTTACGTCCATTACTGCAGGGATAGCTGATTGGGAAGCAGGCTGGACAGGGTCCTCTGTAGGAGGAGAAGGTTGCTCTTCCTGGTCCTCCGAAGCCTCGACATTATCAATAGGCGCTCCAGAAACATCAGAGTTGTAATCCTCCTCTTGCTCTCCAGACAAGTTTTCACCGTCTTCGGAAGCATCGACAGGAACATCAGGAAAAGGAGAGTCAGGTCTTACAGACCTTATATTGGACTGAGTCCGTGTGCTAGAATTCAAGTGAATAAGAAAGTCACCTTTAATGAAAGGAAGGCACATACTCTTCATCGTAGTCTGAGTCGTTCACATAATCCAAATCATCAACGTAACCAGAACCATTTTCTCTAAACATGAAAAAAAAGTAGGACATAAGAAAGAATGTCTGACATAAATAAAAGCAAAAACAGACGCACTTCTCAAAGTTATCAGAAAGGTAACTTTCTTCCAGCGTACCCTGCTCCTGCTCCACCTGCTCATCAGCAGCTTCGGCCTCCCCATCAGAGACTTCGAGATTTTCCTTCTCAGACTCATCCACTAACATTTGCTCAGATTCACTTCGGGGAACGGGAGGCAAGCCCATGCCAGCGAGTATATCCCAAATGAATGGTTCAGTACCTTCAGGGAAAGTCACGCTGGCTTTAGGGATTACTTTCGATTTGGGTCTTGGTTTCGGCTTGGAGGAAGATCTATAAGCATAGGAAGTATCATTATAGTTAGTACAATGCAGACGAACAAATAAGGCCAGACTAACTTCTTAGCAGTAACCATAATATCTTGAGGGTCAGGGAGATCGTCTTCCTCAGAGGGTGTCAGCTCCCTTTCCAGAGCAGGCTGAGCGCGTGCAGATACAGCACGTGAGGAAGAGATGGACTGTTTTCTCTCCGGCCTCCCCGAAGCAACAGACTTAGTTTTGGGCTTCGGTTTGGGGGGAAGATGACGTTGACCTCCTACAACACGAGCCGGAGACAACCTGAAAGCATATAATTAGAATAGTATATAAAACCATAAAGAGAGAACATACTTTTCAGAAGGAGAGGGAGATTGGTACTTGGTGCTAGATAGGCGCAGCTGAGCAGGAGGTGTATCCAGAGTAAAGTCCTTCAACATAGCACTCGTGGCAGGCAGGTCTTGATCAGAATCAGAGGTGAGCCTGCAAGAAAACGAAGACATTATTACAAGAGGGGAATAGGTAACTTGGTCGAAAACATACTCGATAGTCTCATTGGTAACAGGGACGGAGATGGGTCCACCAGTAGGTAGTCCTTTGGTGACAGGAGCAGTGTCGCCAGTAATGCTAACCATAAAAAACACAGAAAGCGTAAGATAGCTTGCAAAGAAAACGGCACAAGGACAACAAACCTATCGAAAGCCAGAGCCAATTTCTTGGCAGTCGGAACAGTGCTAAACAAAAAGGGAACTGTAAAAACATGTGAAGATAGATCCAATAAAAGGACTCACGCCCTAGAGGAGCGGCGGGGAGCCGTTTTCTGGACTGGCTCCAACTTGATAGGAACTGTGGCAGAAGGCGAAGCTTGAACAACACGCTTTTTTGGGGAGGGTTGTCTTAGAAAGCACAGAATAAGTAAGAACCAGCAACGTGAATGGTAGAGACAACCCACTCTTTTTGTGCAGAGGCAGTCCGCTTTTTTCTAAGTTAGTAAGAACAGAGGTCCAGGAGACAATTTGAGTATCGGGAAAGGTGCGATGTATCATAACAGTACTCACGGAGAGGCAGAGGGATGCCCAACTGCATGGCCACGGTTTCGAGATGGAGTAGAAGGAGCAGAATCCATGGGTGCGAAGAGATATGGTGTATCAGGAGACACGCAAAAGATAGAAGTGGAGATGAAGAGAACTGAAAACGTCCAAGGGTCAGGTTTTTATAGCAGATAAAAAGAAGATATAAACATCAATAAAGAAACCAGAAATGAACGAAAGAGAATAAATAAACAAAGACAGAAGAAATCAAATAAAGTAGAATTTGAAAGAGTCAACGCACGAGGTGAATCGGTGACCGAGGTGCTAGGACGCACTAGGACCAGGAGACAAAAACAGCAAGAAGAGGACGATGTTCAGTGACACCGAGATTCGCATTCAGGGACCGACTAGACCGGTGCCAGGCTGACAGAGAAGGAGGCAAGAGACAGCGAACTTCACAACACTACATCTGCAATATCTAAGGAGCACCAGGGAGACAAGGAAATTATCATGCAAACATATGGGCAAATGAGATACCAATGAGACTGCCAGCAATAGAAAGAACATAGAATGGAAAACTTACCAGGAGGCAAATAGGACAATCAAGGAAGAAAAGGTCTCTGGTACAGAGACGACAGACCAAGAAGGATGCGAAGATCATAATAGAAGGCATCATAAGATCTATTAGGTAAGTATAAGTAACATAATACCAGAACGCCGATTGAATAGGGCAACTTTACCTATACCAAAGAGGGAATGAGAAGGTGTACAACCACCAGAGAACAAACCTACAGAACAGAAATCAGCACAATAGAACAGTTAAAGGCAAAGTAACTGGTATCACCAAGCAAGAATGGTTATCTTTCATTTTTATGTTGCAACACAGACAAATTAACAAGAAGAACTACGAGCAGGAAGAGTGTAGTACAGTAACAGTAGCAATCTGAACATCTACAACGGTTCCCAGCCGAAAAGACCACAGTACTCTGGCCTTCGAACTGTCAATACTATCTGGCGAATAAGGACCACATCTGCAAAAAGAACAAAGGGCCAGTCAGCCAATGAAGAAACAGGTATTAGATTAAATTACCTAGTTCGTCAGACAAAGGGACAATGTGATCAGCCCAGACGGTAGTACTGTCCAGCACGTAACCAACAACGTTTACGTATTTCTTGCTCAGAGGCACAGACTTGCAAGTGGAGACGTAAGACTCAGCAAAGAGAGCTCGGAGACAGGAACTCACCGATTGGTCCAAAATCAAAATGGGAACGTCGTCAACAGTTTTAGCATCAATATACTCTCCAGCGTGCTGCTGCTGCATGAAGAAAAGGTTATGTGCAGAGAAAGAGAAAGCCAGACAAAAAACTTACAGACAAAACCTCGCAAGTGATCGTGATTCTGGTACCAACGTCACAAGAGGCCAGATGTTGACCCAAGACCGGAGGCGCAGGAGTATATGTGTCAGTACCAGACATAAGGAAAAAGAACCAAGCACACAAGGAAAAGATAAGCTGGACGGCACAGATGGAGGGTGCAATATAAGAGAAAGAATCCAAGAAGAGATAGTGAGGGGAGCAAGCAGTAAAAGAACCAAATGGAAAGGTCCGTGGAGAAGAAAGACCGGGTATGGATATCTAGAGGGAAAATTTATACAAATAATCAATAAACCAAGTATAACCAGTAAATACCAATAAAAAAAGGGAGAAAGGCGGCTGACCAGATGAGCACACCAGAAGGGAACCGAGAAGGAGGGACCAGATATCTGGAAAGCAGACGTTACAGCGACAGGAATCGGATACAAATCTGAACACACCTACGTAAATTTGCCAGTCCTATGAGTACAAGGAACATCGTGAAGTCCAAACAATTCGTATCTTTCTACCTTTCCCACCTTCCGCGATAACGCAATAACAAATATATTTCAAAGTTCTAAAGTTAGTCACCTCTAGAATCTTGAAAGAACAAAAACAAAGAACGAAGGAAAATGGAGCAAGAATACGACTTTGCTAAAGCCAGTACGTCCCAGCAGCGCTAATACTCGCACCCAACTAAAACACTGACAGGCGAAAATCTGAGTATGTTTGCGGAGATGAGGAAGGAAGTCGAGGACGCAGCCCCAAGCCTCAATAGCCTAGCCCAGGTCAGTACAGGTTTGGAGAGCGAACAGTGTACTGATAATGCCACAGATGGACAGCTGGCCTGACTCAGTGAAGGCGATGGAGATAGGTATACCGACAGCCTGGAGGTTGGTGGTGGTGGACAACGAAGGGCTGGAGGAGATCGTGTTTAGGGTTCAAGGAGTGGTCGTATCAAAGGATCTTCCTCCTATTTTCAATCACCCTGGAAAGTAAGCGTTCGTCGACATAAACAGCTGTACCAAAAGCTGATGCATTCCAGACATACCAAAATCGGCCACCTTAGGCAATCCCTCACTGTAGCTGGGCTAGGCACCATCCCATTTGAGGAGGCAGTAGCAGGGGTAGAAGTTGTTGAATCCGTGTTTCGTAGGCATATCGATGACCGCCGAATGGATCAAACCCATATGATTACTACCTACAAAGGGTGGCCCGCCTTGGAAGTATCTAACCGATACTTCACCTCCAGAAGTGCTGCGAAAAACGAAGAAACGGTTCCCTTCTCCACCCAGGTCGATCCCAAAGGTATACTCAAAGGCATAGGCGGAAATACCCATGTACACCTGCATGAGAACGAAGTGGATTATCAGGAGAGGAAGGTAAACGGAGACGGGGAACAAAGGTGAGTGATAAAAAGACCTTACTCACGCCAGACAGCAAAGCTGACCGAGAATCACCAGATTCATCCAAATCAGCCCCAGCAACATACGCGTCGGAGATATCGTAGAGGTGCAGATCAGCTTGAGTGCTGTTCAAACAGGCAAGGACAAATACAGAATGGTGGGGGTTCTTCGCTGCATCACCTTGCTCGATTCTAGTATGACGGAGGTAAGAGTTAAGATGAACTGCTTTAAAAGTACTCCGAACTAAAAGAGCTGATGCAGGAAGCGGAGAGAAGAAAACGGCAACAAGGGTACACTGGGAAGCTGAAGAGGAAAACTGGGCATGACCGAGAGATGGCTGCGCAGGAGAGAGCGAAACGAGCAAGACAGGTGGACAACAACGAGGGATTGGATAGTGGAGAAACGACTGGAAGGGAGGAAAGGCAAGAAAGCAGCAAAGAAGGCGGCAGTGAGAGGCCGGATGATCAGGCGATGGTAAGAGTAGACCAGGATTCCCGAGAGGGGGAAGACGTGCTCATGTAACGAATGCGCCTTGCCAAGTATCGAAAAAAAGGGGGTAGCATGTTGATTAAATTTTTCTTGTACACGTGTTTATCCAACGTTATTGTACGTGCAGTCGAAACTGAAATCTACAAGTCCTACAATACCTCAAAGGCTTCAATTGAGAAAAGCGGTACAGAAACACAAGCAATACAAAGTACTATACCATACTACAATACTTGAGGTAAAGCTGATCCAAAGAAATGCGTCGCAAAGATCCGGTACACCCTCAAGAAAGCTTGCATCAACTTGTAACCGTGGTTGAAGCCATCTGGGTTTGCTGCTCTGTGTAACATATGGTTAGTGAGAGAAAGGTAAAAAAGAAAGAGACAGACGACGCAGTTTGGGCAATCATAATAATTATGTGTATGTCTGAGTAGCGAAGCGTTGGCGAACCAGGTTCTCGAGTTTATCTGTAAGGAGTAAGCACTGTGTAAGGGCAGCGTGTACGGCAATTTACGCAAAAGTATATGATATCAGCACTCACCAGCATGAGTCTGAACAATCGAGTATTCGTAGATAGGTCGTAGTGCATAAAATTATCATAAATATTGTAAGCGTGGATCACATGACCTTCAAAATCTATTCCTTCATCGAATGAAGGAATAGATTTTGGACATACGGCCCGTTTAGGGCCGCGTCAACGGTCCGATTACGCGCGGACACGTGGGCCTTTATCAGAGGACAGAGATAAGGTGACGCGGGAGTGATATGAGCTGAGGAGAACGAAGAGAGGTGGACCACAGCAGGAAGAGGAAGTGAAAGAGGGAGGAGTGATGGAGTTGAAATCGAAGCCAGAGTACTTGACGTACAGCAACATTGCGCTGCGGAACAGAACTAAGCCTGTTAGTATGGGAATGGCGAGGCCGGCTGTCTCACATTGATCGCAGGTAGAAGGTAATTGTACCCCAGCTGGCGAGGTGGAAGTAGCCGACTTGTAAGCAGCGGTGGGAGTAATAGCACTACTCTGTTGCGGACTGTAGTCAGTACCGCAATCTGAATACGCATTCCAGCAGAACGCCGTTCCTAAGAGTCCTGATGACCTATTGAATAATGGCCATTAAGGGCTTGTGCACAGCCATTTGATAGGACAGCTTCGAAGTCTAGGCCAGCTGGAAGAAAGAGAACAATGCAGAGTCATTCAGTTTCGAGATACAAGGTATAATATTAGCAGATACACGCACCTCAGCCCACAGAAGGGTAGAAACGTCATTATAGACCGCCCAGACCAAGATAACAAAGGGTTCTATGACCAGCAGATCATAACTCCGTACATTTGCATGACCAAGTCCAGCACAGGGTAGCCGTAATCGAACAAGAACCAAGTAGAGAGCACCACTATCAGTTTAAGCGCTTGGTCATGCCAGCACTCGAGATAGATAGATTACGGCGACACAAGTTAGAAGGCAGAGACGTCGTTGCACCCGATTCAAAGCCACGTCAGATGCACTGTTGAGGACCGTCGCGGTGGTAGTACTTGCAAGCACAGACGCCATCGTCGTATTACCGGCCGAAGCGAGGTATGCCCGATGTAGGATATCCCCTAGTACACGGTGTTGTATACAGGACTCGCACTTATTATGACATTCGAGAACTATGCCAGGCGATTTCAAACATATCTTATACCATGGTAGCGTAGATACACATACCAAATATCTACTCTGAAATTGGAGGAATACGAGGACATGACAATGTAGACGAGTTAGACGTCATGGTAGTCCTCAAGTATCACTGGAGAACACAGCACAAACAGCACGGTGAAGGCCGGGTTGCCATTCAGGCGTTCGAGTTCGAAAACGAACTGGTTCTTGCCTGGGCAGGTGGAATTTGGATAGGATGCATTAGAGAAGTAACAGGAAAGAGAAAAACCTCCGCACCGCAGAACTAGCCCATCTCATGGCCGTTAACCGCAAGCGAAGCCTCCAGGACCAACCACTACATATATCACCCGCGGTTTCAAGCCCCCACACATCCTCCATCTTCATAAAACACCAAACGGTAGCCGGTGAGCTGTTATAATCCAAAGAATATCAGTAATATAATAAGTGTTGCATTGGAGGAAGATCGTACCAAAATTGCAATACTATGGAACAGTTCAGGCACTAGGAGACACTAGGAGAGGAACAGATATGGGGTATATTCTGAGAGGCAAGGAGAGAGGGGAGTGATATAGAACCGTAGGAAACCGCCTGTGCCGTGTGGAACAATAGCAGAGTGGTCAACCCAACGTTAACAGCGACGACAAGACGCGACATAAGGGAACAGTGGTTAGATCAAATAATGACTAAGCAAACTGATCCGATCACCGGAGGCCCGCTTGGAGGGACAAAATCTGGCTGAACGCGCCAAAGAAAAGAACGAATTCTCCATTAAAATTCCGAATTCGTAACTCATCCTAAGCATTTCTCATGGTCAGAGCACGCTCCTGGGGTCAGGCTCATAACTCTTACAGAGAATCATCCCTCGACACACCATCAGCATGCGTTCCAAGAGTCTGGTCCATTCATGCCAATGTATATGTGTACTTGACTACCTACCATACACATCCAGCAGTCAAAACTCCGGGCCCTGAAGCTTGACTGCTAAGTAGTGAGGACCGGTGACAAGAGATGGTGGAGGAGCAAGAGAAAGGAAGTATCGTGCCAATCAACAAACTTAGCAAACACGTACAATGATGATGAACGCGACGCGCGTGAGGGTCACGCCTTGATTCTCACATCACTTAGGCTCTGTTTAGTCATTACTGATGCGGCATCATCTTCGTTTCTTCTTTCTTATTGTCCAACAGCACGTACAGATAAAGGTAGGTAAGGATGCACGCACATATTTGAGCACGCTTATACGCCCGCACGCACACGCAGATATGTTGCACGCAAGCACGCAAGCGCGCACGCGAGCACGCATCGGCTGCACGCAAAATTCTCGTCGCCGCCAGCTACTCCCAAAAACTGTCGAACTTCAGACACGGAGCCAGGCTCTTCCCAATCCCTAATCTTCTGTACGAGGTTAGGTTCCATCACCCATCCCTCATACGACACAATAGTTCCCACTATCTTGAGTCTTGTTGCGGCAAGTATCGCTTTCGAACCCGAAGCGGTTATACCGGCGTTAATGAGCGCACCTAGCAACAAGTCAAGTCTCTGAATGTAGTCGAATACGTACCTTCTGATCTTCGAATTCCCTGGAATACTCTCTTCACCGTATTTGGATGACGGCCCTTTAAGACCACAATCATCGACGAAGTTCTTGACGAATTCTCGAACCGCTACTAAAGCGTGTTCCACACATCGCTGAAATTCCTGTACCGAATTAGTATATCCTTGCACTAACGTACATTGTTGTCTTGCACCAGCCGGCGAATGGAATGCTTGAAGCGGTCTTGATTTTACTGACACCCAACGTGCATCGAACCCAGAATATAAGTCGAAGAGTCCATACATCGCGTATCCCAAGAAGTCCTCCGCGAACTCGTTCACATTCGGAGGGAGGGACGAATCCTGAACAGTTACCGCGTTCAATTCTTCAAGATTAACCACTAACCTGACTCCCTTCTTTTTGGCAACAGCAAACAATGCCGAACGATAACTAGATGTCGTCGGCTCAAACCTTCCTGCCTTCTCCTGCGTGTAAATTTCTTGTCGAACCAATTCTTCAATCGCCTTGGGAATGTGAATCGGAGGTCGTTGCCAGGGGGTATGTTCTATAGTAGGGATCTCGTAGTCAGGATAGTAATCACGGGAGAAATAACCTTTTTCAGAGAACTCGAACGCGAAGGCTTCCTCGCGTTTTACAACCACATATGCGAGTAAGTCCGTTTCGTCCTCTGTGAGTATCCCCGGATCAATACGGTCTAACATCTCTTGAAGCCGTGCCTTCGTGACCCTGTTCCCGTATTCCAATCGTTGTCTATTCGGTGGCGTCGTAGGTAATTCAAGCGGAACGGGAGGTGGTATAGTTTTGAACTGCTGAGCTTCAGGGTTCGGCATGTACGTGGGCACAGGGCGGTATTTTCGATGTACAGGCTTGTATTTTCGTTTAGGTGCCGATCCTGCAGAACAATAAAATTCGTCAGCAAACGCTCTTTCAGTCCACGGAGTCGAAATAATTTGAGAGGAATTATGAGAGGAATATTTGAAACAAGTGCGCAAAAAGTTATCATAAGAATTGTTAGGAAAAACAGAAATGAGAGAATCGAAGTCCTTATACTCCTCGTTACCAAGCAAAGCTTCTATCGATCTTCCGAACGTTACCGGAGACGCATGGAAGATCTCGTTCTGTGTCTCCGTCCTCAAAAATCCTCTTCCTCGTCAGTTACCTCCTCGATTCGCGCTGATTGTTGACCAGCGTAACACCTGGATATCTCCGTCTTGTTCCTGCTATCTCTTGGATCAGTTATTGCGATAGAAATTGACCACTTAACGTGATCTTTCTTTGTTGCGTCCTCCCAAAGATATACTCTGGTCATCCCCGTTATTGAAAAGTCGATTCTTGCTCCGTAGTGTTGAAGGAAGGGTTGTCCAAGGATAATTCGGTTCTTCCCCAGCTTGTATCTAGAAACGAAAAGATGATGAGAAAAGTCATAGTTTCCTACCATCATAGGTGTCTCCACGACTACTCCTTTCAACGGTTCCGGTCCTCCGTGTACTCCCTTCAAAGACCACTTCGACCCTTCGTAGTTAATCGGTAGCCGAACCTCGTCCGCAAGCTCCAGCTCGATCAGGTTCAGTTCGGAACCCGTATCGACCAGGCATTCGACTTCGAGACCCTTGAGGTTAATCGTAAGCTTACCAGTCGCCATAGCGAAGAGCTTCGCTCCTGGCCACTTCAGCACGGCGCTAGGATATCTCTTGAGGAACTCGGGGACTTCTTCCGGCGCTTCTGAGCACAAACAATCAGCAATACCATATGACGAATTAAACTCAGCTTCGATATTCTTAGCCCCATATTCCTTTCTCGTTCTCGTGGCATCGGCCATAAGTTTCTGTAGAGCAGGGCTCGATCCGATTATATCCTTAATGGGCACTGTTATCTGTACATTCATAATAGACTCGAATACTTTGTTAACGTCAGTCAACTGTTGAACATCCGATGTAAAATGGTACTTCTCTCGCTTTTCTTCTTTCATCCGAACGTCCTTTGACTTGTCGGACGTCGCAACCGAATCCTTCCATCCATCAGACCGATTAATCGGGTTAGTAGGTGGGGCCACATTCACGTTCTTGGGCGCTTGAGTTTGTCTCGACGGTCCTGGTGCCGAAACTTCTTCCCTCGACTTACCTTTATCCTCTCTTCTCGCCATTGGATCAAAGCGAACGTTCGTATCCTTTCCCGACCTCAGTGCAGGGGTAGCGTCAAATTGTCCAAGACTAGCAATCGCGAAAACATCACCTGCTAAGATATCTTCTCCTTTGTAAGCTATTCCAGCTGGACTAGCACGGGCCATGTGCGGCGGAACTTCTCTTCCTGCATTCGCAGTCGTGTTCCTGGCTGTTCGAGTATCCCGGATAAACGCAGCTAGACCTCCCGCGTAACCGTTGGGAGTCCTCGGTAGATCCGTTCCATCGGGAAGGACGTATCTATTCGAATTTTGATCAAATTTAATAAGACTCTCCCTTACCAGGTTCTTCGTCTCGTCGCATTGTGAGATGTGGAGCGGATGGTCCAACTCCGGTTCACGTTTTCCACACATGAAACATCTCCTGAAATACGGACCTTCTTTCTTCATGGTCCCAGTTTGTTGACAATTCGTACAATTCCCTGAAGAACACGAACCAGCACCATGACTTTTGAGAGCGGAGAAAATTGACATCACCTCGGCATGACTTAACCTCAATTGCTCCAGTTGCCTGGTGAGCTCGTCCATCGAAGACGAATGGTCGTGAGCCGGAGTGGTGGATCGTACTGTTTGGTTAACTCTTGATGTCGAAGGTCTGAGCGCCGAAGTCGTCGCCGTGTTTTTCCTAAGACCATCGGAATCGAGACGGACTTCTTCTACCGGATCCCTATCGTCCTCTTTCTTCCAAGGCTCGTAAAGTAGCGAGTTTTTGTCAAATTTAGAATAAAGGTACTTAACTGAGTCTGTGATGGACGGAGGGTTTGCACGAGAWCTGTTTGCCACCGGAACCAAATTGAAGAACCACTCTTTCATCTCCTTAGGAATACCGCTGACGAAATAGAAGTTCCTTTCATGTTCGGTGATGATATGATCCTTCACGAGCGGCGCGGCGAATTTCTGAAAAGCTTGATTGTAGCGATCGATAGCTCCCTTTGATTGAAATGAAGACTTAGCTGTTTGTGCCTGGCAAAACCGCCTCAAATCCTCCAACGTCACCGTGGGTGCTTGATCCATAGCCCCATACAGGGCGACTAACATATTCTTGGCGTCTATCCATACCTTTCCCGGTACTTCTATATCGAACTCGGGCATGTCCCGAATGGTGTCCTGCACGTCAACCGAAGAATAATAATAAATGAAATCTACCAGGTCGTTTTCCCTAATCCCGGCGGCATCTCCATGTCGCCTAACAATATCGAGGAATTGTCGAACGCCTATCTTATCGAAGTATGGCGCATTTTGAGACCCCGGAATCGGCATAGTAACGAGGAGCTGTGCAGTCTGTGTGTTGAGTGGAACGATCGGTGTCGGAGCTGCTCCCGCTTGGGGAGGATTCCCTCCAGCTTGAGGTTGGTTCGACATAGCTGCGATCGTATGGAGATGATGTAATACCGGACCTAAGAAAGGATACAGTGCGAATAACTTTCTCTTAAATAGAAAGGGATACTTAGCTTTTGAGACCCAACTACGGAATACCTAATCCCCTGCGGTGGTCACCACTGAAGAAGGAGGTCCTACTCAGAACGTAGATAGAGGTGATTAGGTCGAGCGGGAGAAAAGCGTTGTGGCGGAGGTATATCGAAGTCGACGATAAGCGACGTAACCTAGACCGGCGGCAAAGGAATATATCGAGTATCTGTAAACGAAATATCCCGTGAGAGTATAATAGCTCGAAATTCAAATACTTAGCTCTTTCTCGGAATCAGAAAACTCGATGCTCGAACTCAGACTTGACTCTTGATCTGAGTGAAGTCGTAAAAGTGGGGGGAAGAAAGGATGATTCGATTCGTTCTGAATGACAGATTTTATAGTACAAACCCCCAGTCTACAGGCGTGATTATATGCGGTACGCGGTCATGTGATAAGAGTCCGTTCGGGTTATTCCCAACACGTTGCGTCATCTTTACTTCATCTCATCGTCAACGGCCTTCCACCAGACTCGAATCCCCATCGCGCAGCTCAGGAGGTGTCCCAATTCACCTATTACCGCTTGCTCAAGGCGGGCGCAGCGACGGTTCGGTGGAGGCGGCTGTTGATGGATTCGGTGCAGAGTCAGCGTAGGTAGAAGAAGAAGAATTTATCTGCATAATAAAATAAAGAGTCTTTTAGTGGTTCAGTTGAGAAAGTAGCAATAATTCTGGATCAAAGCGACAAAAGAAATGTTATACGTATCAATGTTGAGAATTAAGGATAGCGACCAAAGAGCAGAGAAGTGCGTCGTCGACCGGCAGGGCACGGCACCCTTCTACACCGACACTCGACTTCGCTTCAGGAACTCACTCTAGGCTGGAATCCATACGTCTTACAAGGGACTATACCAATTCCCTCCACTGCGCTCTCACATCTGCAAAGCTTTACTGGAATGTACGAGCAGCTTGCCGCACTTCCGAGCTGCTTCGAATCGCTAGAAAGCCTAATGCTGGACCGAGAACACCCTCATGCGCTACTTAGTCCGCAATATATCAAGCCTATATGCGTTTTGCTTGGATACCTATGCAATCTGAGATGTTTTGGCATGACGATTAGTACAATCAGCACTCCCGATCAAATTAAGGCTTTTCGGACTTTGTTGGAGGCATGTCAAGGGATCGAGGAGCTAACAATCATTTCGTCTGAATCCTTCACTCCGGTAAGCATTCATGCATGTGTTGTCTAGATCACTAATGCGAATTTCTCCCTCTGAGACAGGCTGTGTTACAGAGTATGTATACCCACTTGAAGCTATGCACAAATCTGTGTAGATTCGTGTTCCATAAACCTCACTCGCGGAATGATGCACGTATAGTCCATACAGCACAACACATCTTTTTAGCCAATTCGAACATCACAAGTGTTAGTCTGAGGCGAACGACCCCTGGATATGCAGAACGCGTTAGGATTGCTGGTACATATGAAGTTATACCAAGAAACTGTACTTTGGTCACGATGGAAACAAGTAGAGCGAATACGGTAGATGGACGAAGCAACCGTGGTCCCATTATCTTGGCCCACGAGTGGGGTCCTGGTAGGGAAGATGAGCGATATTCTTGGGAGCTGTTTGACACTTTTGATACCCCACTAACAATTTCGCGTCAATTGACTGGGATGATGAGGAGATTGAAATTTTAATTGAGCCAGTCGTTCGAAGTTACTTATGATAAGTACCCGCTATACAAAAGATACGTAATTACAGCGTAGAGACAATGATTCGGTAGGTATACCGTTTCTGTCAGACATATGAATACCCGTATGGCAGAGGACGCAGTGAGTTCAAGGTTCACGATGTCTTAGGATCGGCTGAACATTACGATGTGTCGCATGAACGAATCGGAGAAATTCCCCTCATTGTCATTCAATGACTCGCTGCTAAAGAAGCCAGTCATACGGGCTCGGAGATATTTCTTTGTAGGAGATGGACTGAGCGCTCTGCCCGAGCCTTGAGCAGGAGAAAGCGCATAAGGTTGACAAACCGTAGCGCATGGCGACCCGGACTTTGAATCCTTGGTACTTAGAGGTAGCAAGAGCCTAGTAAGAAACAGGAAAGGTCTTCCCTTGTCTGACCACGAATCTCAATCGCAATGCTGTGTACCATATGGGAGTGGAAACAAAGTTCCATACTAGTCTATTGCTCGCAACGTAACATAATGCATTGAGGGTGTTAAGCATCTAAGCGTTGAGTTTCAGGGTCGTGCTGAAGCCATTGAATAGGACGATAAGGAGTCCCGATTCATATGCACATACACACACATTCTCAGTGCGCTGGATCCTTGCTACATAGATCCTTGCTATCTAAGTGACACGCATCTTATTGGTAGGGATAGGATAGGGCTACGCACACGAAAGCAGAGCAGGTTTAGAACAATACATATATCACACGAGTCGTCTGTCAGCGGCCTGTCCCTTGATCTCCGCCAGATCTCAGTAGTCGCACGGCGGTGTATTGTGGCTCCGAGGAAGGTCCCATATGATGCCATTTCCGACTCAGACTACATATACTTATCGAGCAGCAGCGGCGTAAGTGCAAGTAGAGGATACGAGTATATGAATACGCTCAGATTCATGAAGAAATGTAAAATGGTCTGAAAATGGTCTAAAAGTACGAGAGTCTCAGGCTTCTATGTACTGTACACGTGGAGAGATTACCCGGCGGCTTTGCCACTTACATCTTCCCACACTTCGGCCCCCGATAACTCCCGCGATCTCCATGCCAGCTCATACTGGTTGCTTTGGCCATGCTGCATCCCTCCGTCGCTACTTCCTGCCTAGGTCTTCGCTGGACATTCTGCAAACTCAAAATTTGGCTTGCTAACAAGTTGTAGTCTGCGATTACAAAAGCTAGCGTGGCGTGGGTGACTTTTGGCAGACGTCGGGCGGTAGAAGCCTTGATGGAGTCTCGGCGCCAGCGGTCCTCTGCATGACTGCATGATATCCATATGTAGGTGGCTAGCAATATGATATTGTCCTGCGACGCAGCACAGCATCATAATCCAATATTAAAGAAGTATGTTCTTCTTCGCTTCTACTACCTGTTCGTTTTTAAGCTCGTCATATCTCCTGCATATTATGCATTCTGTACCACACTTAACAATGCTTCCTTCTCTGCAGAATTGATGATATTCGCGGAGATCCTTACCGCGTATTGAACATGGGGAGCGGCATTGCCATGCCGACACTCATCTTCAGCATGCAATTATACATGTCTTACCACATTCGCCGTTATCTCTTGATCCCAAGTCAATTTATGTACATAGGATAGCCTTCGATGGCCATCAAAGGACCTGACGAAAGTTCCTGAGCATGAGGTCCAGAAGAGATTCTAACGAGATTCTATCGAGATTCTAAGCGCCGGTGCTGAGATTAAAAAGCAGAATGCCTGATCTGTAGGTTTGGTCCCCCAGACTTCTAGCCTCTGCGCGAGTCCCGGAACTTAGGCTTTTACGATGTCCAGTGAAGACGAAAAACATGGTCTCGACGTTGAAAAGCTCCCAGCTCAAGATGGGGTCGAGCTTGTTGATGGTATGACTGATGCAGAACGGCTCAAGGAGGCCGAGGAGCTCGAGGTACCTTCAAATTGCAATATTTAGACGATTTCACTTGGCATTTTTGACCCAATACTCTTAGGCACGTCTTGCTACCGGAGAGGCGACTGACGCTGAGTACAAGGTCGAAACGGAGCATGATGTCGCTATCAAGGTCTTGAGTACTAGGTGAAGCTTTAGAGGAGTAAGAGCGGTTTTCTTGGTCGTTGACACATTGGTACCCAGGGATGACTACGAACTCCCCGTCCTCACCTTCCGTATGATTTTCTTGGGTCTCGGGTTCTCTGCTTTCGGGTGAGCATTTTCACGATACTTTTTCAATCGGCCGTGCTAACGTGGATGTAACTCACCAGCGCGGTCTTGGCACAACTGTATTACTTCAAACCCCAAACGCTCAATGTTTCCCAAGGTCCACATCAATCTCTTGCTCCCCACCATTACCAATACTGACGCAATTTGACAGGCTTCCTCTTGATCACGAGTTACTTTGTTGGCAAAGCATGGGAGAAGTTCATTCCTCGCTGGGGTCCATTGAAGTGGATAAATCCCGGTCCTTTCAGTATGTCTGATCGCATCAACCGCCATAGAATAGAACTAACCGTATGGACCTTTCTCTTCCTCGCTGCTGTTAGATATCAAGGAACACGCTGCGTTGATCATCATGTCCTTCACTGCGTCCCACTCGGCGACAGCTATCCAAGTGATCTCCGTCCAAGACTTGTTCTAGTACGTCACTATACATTCTACGCATATCGGATGTTAGCTAACTGGATGTGATTGATAGCAACCACAAGGTCAACCCCGCCATCGCCATCTTCACCTTGCTTTCCAGTCAACTAGTTGGATATGCTTTCGCTGGTCTGCTACAAGAGGCCTTGGTGTACCCGTCGATTACGTTCTGGCCGAATAACATTATGCCGGCGAACATGTTCCAAGTAAGTCTTTGTTTATATCGACGAAGCTCACGCCCGCTCATTTCCTCACAGGCGCTTCACTTCGATGGTACGTCGCGTTAGCAGGAGCGTAGTTTCATGCAGTCCAGCTGTTGAATCCTCCTTCTCTGTTCGTTGTTTACGACGTCGCTAAACTCTTTATAGGTGGTCTCGGCAGTAAACGAACGAAGGTACGTAATATTCGTACTACAAAGTAAAGGTTCCTGACATTTCTTCATTGAACATAGCTTTTCTGGACTGTATTCGCAGCGATCTTCTGTTGGGAAATCGTCCCTCAATGGATCTGGCCCGTCATGACCGGATGGACTATCTTCTGCCTGGTTGACCACAAGTCCGCGACTATCCGAAAGTTTGTGTTCTGCATATCCTCATCGTAGTTCTTGACTCATTGGATGTAACTAATAGTATCTTCGGAGGAGCAAGTAACAACGAGGGCATGGGAGTACGTGTTCCTTCCTATTTCAATACGTGTAAACTCACTGACTTTCCTTATAAGTTATTCGCAGTATGCTTAGACTGGAACTTGTACGAAATTCCTCGCAGCACCCTCATACCAAGACTAATCATTTGAGCGGCTAGAATCACCTCGCAGAATCTCTACTTGCCTTTATGGTATGTCTATCTTATTAGAGCGAGAAGGTTCGT
>RCHF01000200.1:0-17532 GCA_003987895.1 Neonothopanus nambi
GTACCAATTGTCCGACCCCGTCAAGAAATTGAAGAAATACATTTTTGGAGTCCTCAGTGGCGTAGATATCGCTTCAAGCTCACCCAAAGGGAAGAGGAAAAAAGAAAAGAAAACGCACGTCAGCAATATAGCGCAACTTCTGCAGTAGTTGTTTCTGCTTTCAGCCACCCTCCCTATCCCAACCGCCTCCTCTTATCTTTTCCATTGACATATTCCACGCCTTATTCCGCTTCCACCCTCAAAAGAAAGAAAGAGACAAGACAATCGACAAATGAAAGCCGGTGCTGCATTCGCTTGGCGTTGCGTATATCATGTGCACAAGAATATAAGTCGTTCTGGCACTAACTTTCAGTTTCCGTGAAATACTTTCTGCGGAAGAAAAGTACAGGGATACCTATGTCTTAAATGAGCTTCGCTGAATACAGAAACAAGTAGAAGATACGCACAAAATGATGGATAAATTCTCTCCCTTCCTGCTCCGCCTCATATTTCAAAGCCACCATTCACATGTGAGTTTTCCACAGTGAGTTGGTTAGTCTTCGCGAAGTCAGACTCGTTCAAGTGCAGTTTTCTTAATTTTCCAGACTTACAAGCAGCCAGGAGATATTGGCGACTTCCACAATCTTGCCGACATGAATACCCAAACGCCCGTGAGGATCCGTCAGCTTGGCCAGAGTTACAGGCGAGATAAGCAGCTCACCGTCCACTCGTCCAGAGGAATAGCGCCAGATAGGACAGGATAGAACTAAGTTCGTTGCTATAGCCGCAGAGCACATTGAGGTTCAAACGTTCAGACTCGGAGTCGTTGTGAAGCTGCCGGCGGTGGCTGTGTTTTAGAACCACGTGGTTCCATAAGTGAACATGCCGGGCGGCTATTGGGCGGCTATTCAGTTCGTATTGCGCAACCCTTCATCTGAGGCTATCATCTCCACCATCGGAAACCCATATTTTATGAGATGCGCGGTTTCTAACTTCGCAAGCTTCGTAATTAGTAAGGTTATATGTACGATATCTACAACTCCGACCACTTAAAATCAAGTGACGCTTGCAATACACCATCTTCACTGGCCGTTATTCGGACCAATACTCCTCCTTCTGTCTCAGACATGACCGCAGACCGACGCTTGATAAACTCGATTGGAAAACGAGAAATTATCATGGACTGTCCTTGACAACGCAAATAGCTAGGCCTGAGCGGTTCTTTGTCCGATTGTGCACGGTACTTTGTCGTTTCCTCGATTGAAGAAACTCTTGTCCCTGATTTAGTACCTGTTTCTGTAGCGCAGTGAGCAACCCTAGCAGGAACCGGGGTTCAGAAAGTCATAGGTTATCGTTACAAACCAGTGATAAATAAGCTTACAGGACAGATCCATCCTCGAGCAACAGTAATGATTTTGTTCCATCTCTGGATCGGATGCTTGCGTATAGCTTTGAAGCTGAGGTGTAATGTACATTGATCTCTGTAGAGTGACAGGGCGGGAGCATAATTGAGTCTGTAGACACATCTGAGGCAGCTTGTGATGAGTAATTGTTCCTGCGTAGAACAATGTTCGACACTGATGAGCCAAGCGGTGGCCAATCCCATGAATCTAGGTGATTAGTAGTCGAAGTTGAGAATTCCGAGCCTTCAGGAACTTGCTTTTCACGGGCATCTAAAACGCATGCTCCGATATCGGTGCATACTAATAGAGTTGAGCCATCTGGTGAGAAACAAATGCTTCGAACTCGGCTGAAGCAAGGGACCGGCTGAGTAACACGATCCAACATCATGAAATTGAATACCGTCACCGTTGTGTCTGATTGAGCAATGGCAAACCTCGTTCTATCTGCTGATACTGCTGTGCAGGTAATTGGGTAGTGCGTGGTAATAGGYTCCGGTGATCCCATGCCTGTAGTAGGTGGTTCCTCCTCCTCCTCCTCCGGTATGGGATTGTATACCTGGTAGAAGCCTCCGTTCTGACGAGCATGAGATCCGAATATCGCGCAATAGCGATCAGTGTAAAGGGAGACCCCCCTCACATCGGGAGCTGTATCAATAGACACATTAAAATATTGACCAGTTCGCAAGACCCAGCTTTGAATTGTGGAAGGAGACCCGTAGACACTAGCGAATACCATTCCATCATAAATGAAGATGCGTTCAGATTCTGAGATACTGAATTCAGCAGACGTCTTCAGATTTCCGCGATGTAATGGGTCATCAAGATCGCCATAGGCATTCCAAGTCAACACCTGGACTTTTGAGTCATGCAAGCGTTGAACCATGTATAAAGTCCCATCGGACTCAATGCACTGCTCCACGGCCGGTTCATTCTCTGGTATGATGAGTTTCCGTTGTACATCAGCAGTTAGAACATCAACCAGTGACCACTGTCTCCCCTCGAGATCCTTCAATACCGCACAAGGACGTCCCGAAATGAATGAGGCCAAGTGAAACTGCAGTCCCGAGTGTCTCATGGTTGCAATAGATTGCACAACACCAAATGACGAAAACACGAGACGATCGATTTGGAAAGTAGTTATGGAATTCGCAAACTTATGAAAGCCTGCCAAATAGTATTTCCGAAAGAGATTCTCAGCAGGAACCTTGATGAGAAGAGCAAGGTACATTGAGATACGGGGCGGAAGCCCTTCATATTCATACACCATCGCATGAACGGTTCTGAGGAATGTTTCTAAGTGTTCCCCAATAATCTGATGATCCTGAACACGTACTTATAATCAGTACATAGCTCGTTAAGTTACTACCTCGTACTCACGGTAAAATTAATCTGAGATGGGACGAGTGCATCTGTGGGGGTGGCTAGCGGGCCCTCATATAACTCGCCAGTGCGGTCTTCTAGCCAACGCAAGAAATAGACCTTGAGCATTCGCTCCAGAAGAACTTGAAGAGAGGAATAGTGTGGTATTTCACTACACGTGCAAGCATACTGATACCAATTGTTTGAACAATACAGGATGTCCACACCAGGGAATTGGGCATCCGAATCCGAATCCATTTGCTCAGCCATAGCTTGAGCTCGCTTGAGCTCGAACTCCCGACGATTCTCTTTCTGCGTTTCATCGTACCACGCATGCAGTCGCCGCAGACATGCAGTAGTAAAATTCTGGTGATGTGCCTTCAGGTCGATGGCCCAATCCGCTCCGCATCGCTCCTTGTCCATCAGGAAGTCATCGAATGACTTATGAAGAAGACGCAGATTTCCAGTGTAATCGGCAGAAACAATACTACCCATTTTGTCGATGAGCGTGTTGACTCGCGAGACACCAACGTAGGGTAAAATACCCTCAAGTATCGACTGCGATATGCCCTGCGAGCGAGTGGTCACGGTGATGATAGAACCTAATATCGTTCGTATGCTAGACTTGATATCGTCATCTCCAGTTTCATCAGCGATAGAGGTGAGAGCTATCTGATACAGGATAGTAAGAGCCTTCAAAGCACTTGTCGGTACTTCGGTCGAGAGAATGCGGGATAGGCGTTCCATTGGTAAATGAGCAATGAACGCAACGATAGTCGAAGCCCAAATGAACAACCCGCTAGCTCTCTCCGCCAGTTTCGAAGCTGCATCCATGGACTGGCAATGTTCCTGAAATTCCGGGTAGTCTTCCCCGATCTCGTTAAGGCTGGTATTGATAAAATATCTAATGTCTCCCGTTGTTTCGCCCGACGCCGTGTCCAAAACAAGCGCATGAATCTGCGGATTTCGTTGTAAAATCTTCTTGATATCCTCCTCCAGCCGACTCGAAATGACCAGTCGCATGAATGGAAGCTGTGCGCCAAACCCACCGGCCAGGAGACGGAGTAATTCTTCCCTCTTTGCACCTTTCTGACACTCATCTACCCCGTCGACTAGAACTACCACTGGTCCTTCGTCCTTCATTTCGTCCGCAATCATCTCCAACGGCTCTAAAACGAGCGCTGAGAATTGCCGGGACAGTTGCGTATGATTCGCCATGCGCTTTGAGACGGCGTTTGCAATAGCCCTCCCTAATCGATCATCAAATCTAGCTAGTTCATTCGCTAAGGTCTTCACGAAAAAGGTGGGATCGCTATATTCGAACCGATCGAAGCGTATAAATGCACCGAGACGATTGCATATGCCCATTTCGAGGGCAATATCTGAAAGAGAGCCCATGAGAGAGCTTTTACCCGTCCCTGCCATGCCATGAAGCCATATCACGGATTGCTCGCTTTGAGAAATCCAGTTCGTGATCATACGTAGTGTTTCCCTCCGTGTCCCAGACATACAACTGAGTCGAGGAGCAAGTGGCTCAACGGGTTTCATTTGCTTGAGCGTTGCCTCTATTGCTGTTTGAATGGACCAAATATGGGCTTTCAACTCGCACCAGGGATGGATGAAACAGCTCACCGACAAACTCGATGGAAGGTCGCATTGAAAGTGTAGCACTAGCGGTTGTACGAGCCAAGCGCATGGTAAACTCTCTCTCCATCGATTCAAACGCTGTCTTGAATTCCGCCACTTTGCTTGAAACGTTCATCGTCGTCAAACGACCTGTAGTAGGAGGGAGATCACTACGGTGCTCTATGTTTAATGATTCACCGAGTTGACGTACGAAGATATCCCTTGGACGAATACCCTGAAATAAACAACGAGCATTCAATTGACTGATGTATCATGTCCCGGAATTTGAAACGCGTTGCAAAGGTATTATCCGCATTCAGAATATCTTTCATACTCGCGACCTCGTACATCCGCATCATGATTTGGAAGAGCTCCACTAAGGATGCATCCCTATCATATTGATGCTTCACCACCTGTTTAACGGTAAGATTTCGGCAGAACTGGAGGAATCAATTTACCATCCACGCACGGTATACGCACTGGAAATGAAGAAGTATGCCACTTGAGCCGCGGGATGAATCTGATTAATCATTCGCAATTTTGAGTAATCTAAGCGTTGAAATTATACTGAATACTAGACTCTAACATACCTTAGATACTCTCTCGAGTACTTCCGCGTAAGGCTGGAACGAATCCAACAGCTTTCCCAATCCACTGGACAATAAACTCAAGCTTCCCGCGGGATTAAATGTCTGGCTGACTGAAAGTGCATTAACAGCATTCTCAGATCCTGGGCTCACAACGGGTTCGGGATTTAGTGGTGGTATAAATATATCCTGAGCAACACTTTCCACACTGTTATCAAATTCAATGGTGCAGCAGATTGGAACAACGTTGCTTGCACTGGCGTATGTCGCTGAGGGAAACAATTGGAGAACTAGGCCTAGTCGAACACTAGTTGAAACTTGCGGGTCGTGACGAGATGGAATTCGACATACTGCGTGAACCGGGGTGAAGAAAGTCTTGTATAGGTCGTTCAACATTTGCGAGAAGGGCTTTGGAGAAGAAAGGTCGATCACGATGCAACTCGAAAGATATGGACGTCGGAGTTGTTGAACTGAAGAACCAGGACAATATTTAAGAGAATGCTTTCATGGTATGATGGCCACGCACTTGATATCTGTCATTTTCATCTTCAAATTGACCCAAGCAGCCGACCCCTTCCTATTGTCCGTCCTAGATGTCCTCTCCGCCTTCGCTCCAGCTCTGACCACAACAAAAACTTTGCCCTTTTTCGCCTCAGGAATATTATCCACTCGTACACCTGCAGATTGGATCGAAGTATGAGCCCATGTTGATTCGGCATGACGCCCTTACCAGTGATCAAAAGGAACGAAGAGCTAGAAATCAGATCAGATATTTGTTGGTTGCAGAGACTTCGAAAAGAGCGTTCTACCTGGTATCGCTGGAAGAGCTAGAATCAGCTCTGGAAGATGACTGTTCATAACCGTCATAGTCGTTCCTCCATGATGCGAAATCCATAGAAAAGAACAAGATGATGATGGTATGAAGGGAAATCGGGCCAGGCGCCACCGGTAACACGAGGCGCACAGATCATGATAGACGCCGAAGACACAGGAATGACCGCTAATTCACAAGCATCCAGAAAAAACGCGCATTTCTAAGCAGCTTATGAGACAATTGTATGTTCAAGTTCAACCTGTAGCTCACCTTTACCTTCCCTATAGCGGACTGCCGCTGGAGACGACGCTGGTAGGCAAGCAGGTATAGTAGTATATTGACCTGGCAAACGAAAGCTGTCACTGTCAGTGAAAGGCAAGCGGACGCATCACGTGCGGTAGCTGTTCTACTTTGAAGTTTGGATTACTCGGGCCCGGGAGGAGGAGGAGGAGGAGGAGGGACATTGGTCATCCTCCAAAGACAACTCTCCTCGATGTAATGAGTGATGGAGTCGGATGTATTCTTATAGTAGAGGTCTTCTAGCTAATTATAAGTCACTTCTCGACGCGTTGCTTTTTCTCCACTTTCACCGTGCGCGTTAGAATAATGATGATATTCTGATAGAAGAATCTAGTGGCAGAGTGAGGGGATCTAGTGTTCGACTTACAGAGAGGTGATCCTATCATGCATTTAATACAAGGCTAGCTGGGTTTCAGTCATCTAGGGGAGGTATCTTCGACAACAACGTATGATCCAAAGAGCTCCCTTCCCCCACTTTCACAACCGTAGCAGGAAACTCAGGTGTAAACGCCCCACAGACATTTAGCGAGAGGAGGTCAGGTCGGGAACTAGCACAGAGATCAAGCAGAATGGTCATCACGAAGATCTTAAACAGCATGGATTCGACGCACTAATGCCCAGTTGAGTCTCCGGCAATCTTGGCGGTGGTGGTATGATTCAAATCGATGTCAGCATAGATAATTGTGTCCGTGTCTGAACTGCTAGATTCCGCTAATTTGTTTCCAAAGGGACTGTATATCGCTGCAAATCCTCCTCCGCTCTAAAAGCTTGTGTTAAAACGAGCATAAAACATCACTTCATCATTAAATGATACCTTAGGTGCCCAGGGCGTCCCCTCGACTCTGAATTCGAATCACTCAGAACAAATAATGAAACTAATTGTGTAAGAACACTCACCCAACTAACGCCGCATTTTCCGGGCGCAGCAATAGTGTGCTTTGAATGACGAAAGTCTGACCTTCAATTGCAATTGCCCTCGCCAACGTCTCTTGCACATCAGAGGAGAATTGAGGCGGGGCACCTTCAGCGATCGAACCACAGAACGGCCAGCTAGAGACATGTATTTGTGTTCCGAGGGTGAAATGGTGAAATTTAAGTAACGGTTGTAGATGTTCCCTGAGGTAAATGAAGTAAAGAGCTCAAGTCAGTATCCGCAAGCCTCCGGATGTGACTAAGTGTGTTTACCAGCACATCAGGGACCCGATGATAGGACCATTTTGCATAGCAGGGACGGCACTCTTGAGAGAATCAGCTATGAAATAAATTGATTGAAATGAATAGTTGCCGTCACTTTATATGGACATACCAGGTGCATCTCCCCAAATTGTCCGTTCCTGACCTGTAGCTTTGATCTTTCGTCGATGGAGGATAACTTGACCTTGGGGATCGATGATGCTTTGAGCTGCGTACATACTCTGACCATCGCGTTCAGTAAACGCCAACACAACCCTTCAGAGGCAAACAATATTAATTTGGCGTGTATTCATATCACTGTCAGCTCACCAGATAGTGCCAATATCTCGAATAGCCTTCCGAATCCTGTTGAACTGCGGAGAAGTCACGCTGAGGCAGTTCTGTTGGAACTTGGTCAGGAAGACTGGGTCGAAACCCCTGGTCCAAATGCTCATGGGGTACCCTGGGATGAATGACTCAGGAAATCCTATGAGATGAGCTCCGTTGGAGGCCGCTTCTTGGACGAGAGCTATGACTTTCGATACTCCAGCCTCGAGATCAAACCATGCGGGTTCAGCTTGTACAGCAGCAACTTTGGTGATAGACATGATGAAAGCACTTCGAGAAGAGATAGGTCCGCGCCAGCCACCTTCAGAGTATAAAAAGCCTGAAAACCTTGTGCAGATGACTTTGAATGATATGAGTAAGAGTCAAGGAAGTACTAGTGGAACTGACAAATCTCGATCCGGCATCTTCCGTTTTCAGGAGGTCATTAGAACGATACTGGCACTAACCAGCGTTCACCGTGGGCGCTTGACTGTCAAGCCAGAGGGAGTACCATTAAAGCGCCACATGACAGCTAACCAAGAGCATGGCACCAAGCAAGTAACCAGCCCAGCAGACAACTGTCGATTGGGTTACTGGGTGAGTTGAAGCTTGAGCGCCTCACTGGTGTCGGATAGCTTAAGGCGCTCAGGTATGAAAATGACCCCAGGCAACTCGGTCCCTCCAGAAAAACGGTGAAGAGCTTGGTGGTATGTTGCGAGTCAAGAAAAATTTGCCGTTCTCTGCACGGACTCTGGCCTAAGAAGGATTACGTAGCAGCATTGGACACGTGGCTCTATATCTTCTAACCAGCGCTTGAAGTCATACTTGGCGCTTACTTAGCGCGTCCATCTCCGCCTGACCCTTGTTTCTGCAGCTTTCACCAGCAACTCTACAATATCGTCTCACCTTCAAGCATGTTGGCTCACCATACATAAATACCTTAACGTTAATCCATCTCGTTTGGGTTTGGTAGGCTAGGGCAGGAGCCCAGTGAGTGTAGCAGGCGGTAGCATTTAAATGGTCCAGGTCCGTAATTAGTCTCCCGAGTGCTACCTTCTGATGGTATTAAAACATAAAGATCTGCGCGACTACAAGGGCATAACCTGGCATAACCTGATTGTCAGGACGCCATGGCGCTGCAATGATGCGAGAGGTGATCGCGTTGTCGAGTATCGACACAGGCTGTGTTTCGGATACTCCAATGGATGGTAATTCGGCGTCTTATCCATCTACGTGATTTTAATGTCTCACACTGGCAACAAGTGGAAACCGCTCTTATATCACTGCATCAGGCCACTGTATTCGTTGTGTCTGGCCCACATACATACGTCGCCCGTCCGACTCGACAACCGCTACGCTGCTGTGCCAGCGTGCTGACCTTTCTTCCGGGAGTCTACCTAACTGACCTCTGCACTGTTTATCTTTCTGCTATGGCTACTAAGGCACCGCTGAGCAGCGCAATAGCCTCTGAGCTGGGATACAACGGAGCTGGTCTCTTCCTTGACGGAACGTTTTATGGTGAGTTGGCCAAATATCTCGTAATGGAATGAGCTAAAGTATCCTCTGCTAGGAATCTATTGTATTCTTCTTGTTATTGCCATATACTACCTCGTGTCAGTGAGCCGGCGTAGTATCTCGAATCATTGTTCTAATCTTGATTCTCGCCATTTCTTTAGACGCAAAGGACTGCATGGATCGGGATCTCTTGCCAGGCGTTTTCTCCTCGCCGCTCTCGTCATTATGTTCATCTGCGATACTTTCATAGTCGCCGATAACATCACTGCATTCTTGGTCACCACCCAAAGCCTGGGCCCGGAAAAGATTCTCAATTTGCAGTCAATCATTCTGGACTTGGAAATAATTAGCGATGTGTTTCCACGAATCAACGTGAGTTCTTTAGGCATTTATAAACTCATTCCGTTGTGCTACATCATGATTCTGTTCAGTATATTCTGAGTGATGCGATCGTCGTCTGGAGAGCCTGGGTGCTGTATGATCGACGTATAGTGTTTCGTGTAATTTTGGCGACCTGCTTGCTCTGCACGTTCGGTACGTCGATCTTCGCTGCACACTGTATGTATCCGGACTGACTTCATCTAGTCATCTCCATTGTCGATGGTGTATTTGCGAAGATATATGACACGCGGTTCACATCTTCGAACTTTGCCCCAATTAGGATTTTATTGCCTGCTGCGTTGTTGTTCACGAATCTCGTTGCGACGACCTGTGTGGCCTATAAAGCTTGGTGAGGTCTTTGCGTAATTTACCCCCGCTTGCCTTGATCTTGATCCTGATACCGCCTCTCCTCCTTTAGGGAATATAGACGCGCTGTCCAGACTGCCTTCTATGGTACCGCAGGGACTAAGAAAAGCAGAGCCGAGAAAATACTCCTGCTTTTAGTCGAATCTGGGTTCCTGTATTGCTTCGTATGGGTGTGTATCCTATTCGTACTTAATGATTCCTTTCCTCGTCTGAGAAACATATATGATTAGATTTTGGTCATCGTCACAACATTTGGCCATGTGCCCACTAACCCCAAATCCCTGTTCGATATAACACTTCCTCAATTGACTGTAAGGCTTTTAGGTTGAATTGGTCCGATTACAGCAGTATTAATCCATCCCTTCCCGCAGGCCATCTATCCTGCCATTATAATAATTCTAGTAATGGGTCGATCGGATCCAATGGGCGGTACGACTTTGCAGGGACGTCAAACTGGTCCCAGTCCCCTCAGCATCGAATTCAACGACAAAGGATTTCAAACTAATTCGTCAACTCCTATACTCCACATTTCGTCGTTGCCTGTCGATTCGCGGGTTTAGTCCTCTTCCTCCCACCTCGCACTCCAGCAGGGCGAAATTTGGGATACAGATTCGTATATTATTCCTCAACTTGATTCGCTCATTGACAATCTTTTACCTACCTACCCTTACTCACTGTAACAGTTCACCAGCGCTGCTCTATTTATGGTGTACTATGTAACTGGAATGTAACAATTGTTTGTATAAGTAGGCACTTCTTCCGTGGGTGACGATCGACCTCGGACTTCGACAAAAATAATAAGCTTCCAATCCATCTCACGGTAAGTGCTGCGTGCTACATATGTAATGCTATAGCTGTCAGAATTAGATCGAAGCCGCGTTCCGTTGTCATGACCTTCTGATGCTGCGAGGATAACATAGGATAACATCCAATCAGACAATTACAACAGAACTAGTGGCGCCATTCGTTGCTCAACCGGTTTTTTCGGGTCCTTCAGAACAATGGCTCCTTTAATGTGATTGTTTGCAGCTTAGCCTTCTGACCCGTAATCCAAGGTTCCCAAAGAGACCTACCTTCGCATGGGCACAATCGTTTATCCCGGAATGAGCTGAGGTCGAACATGGACCTTGATGATTGTCGCTATGTGACTGACTGTCGAGCTAACATGACAGGCACAGAGACACAGAAGCACTAGTGTCTGCTTCGTATTCGTAAGTAGAACGGTGGGCCATTGGGTCTGGAAAACAGTTTCACAAAATGACAATTCAATCGTGGAGGACCCCGGCGCCATCCGTATTCATTTCTTCCGTAAGTCAAGGAACAAGAAGAGCTCGAAGTGGCGCTCTATAGTAACACGTTGAAAATTCATGTCCTGCTTATGGCCGAATGTAACGCTCGCAGCACTATTTCAGCCGCAGCGGGGCAGCATCATCCCAACAAGTGATCCCTCCTTTCCTCTCCTTCGAATCCTCGTCCTCTGGCTGGTGAGTTAACGACGGTCACTGATTAATTGACCTATACCAGGAAACCTTGTTCAGAGCTGACGTCCTTTTATAGTGCCACTGCATCTCACCTTGAAGGTCTCCCAGCTCCTCCTCTAGCTACATCCCATCCTCATTAACCAGAACGATGCGAGCCGTCGCTATCATTGCTCTTCTCTTCGCCTCAAGCGTCATCGCAGTTCCCATCCGGTGAGTTCCCCTTTTACCGCTTTACTGAGCCCCGAATGAATTTTTTTCGCTGACTCGTATGCGATGACATTAGGGTCGCAGATGGCGAACTATTCCGGCGAGACGTGGAAGTTCACGTCGCAAGAGAATGCGAGGATGTTATTTGCATCGTCGAGCTAGACAAAGAAGTCGCATGAGCAAACGCAATTCGGACGGGGAGGGCACTTGTCGAAGGAGGTTGAAGTGCTGAAGTCCGATTCTCTATTCTTGGACTCATTTGAGGGACATTTGTACTTACATTCATTTGGTGTTCGTTTACTTCGAGAGCGAGATATCTCCTCCATATACCCAATTTCATGTACATAACCCGCTCAATTGCCTACGTGCGCAGCAAGCCCAGTTTGTCGCCAGTGAGGTTGAGCACTAGCTGAAGGCAGAAGGAATTATTGCGTCTTAATTTGTTCTGAGCATTGGATTTTTCACGTCAACCTTTGATAGTTGGTCGTGCGATATTAGAATCTGAGCTAGATAGAAACTCATTAAGCAATTACTCACTCAGTCCACCAAGAATAATACTGGCATCTATCCATGACTAAAACCCGTCATCTAAAGCCAAGGCTAGAGAAACAAAGGCTATGTTCCTTCATTCTCCCTCATTAAATGTCGTAGTTTTTCAACCAAGAGCGATAAAAATAATCAGGACCTGGGCGGCAATGTCAAACCCGAACCTGAAGCCATCGTGAAAGATTTTGCTACTCTGCGCTGAGACGCAACGGGAAAAGCATCCAGCTGATATCCATGGGGAAGTAGGCAAGTATTCAGGAGGATAAATCAACCATTTAGAGAAAGCGAGGTCCTGAAGTCCCTTGTACAACGCTGAGCGCCAACTGAGCGCTTCAGACAACAAATGGCGCTTAGCCTTATGGGCGCTGGCAGTGCTTACGTCATCCACTCTCTTTCCTTTCCCGCAGTGAAGGCTAGACCTGAAGCACGTCCCTCTTCTCTCTTTCTCTATTGAAGTGCTCAGCTTAACTATCTTCATTAAGGGAACGTAACCCAGCTTAATTAAAGTCTGTCTTTCTGAACTTGAATTATGGTGTGTAGTTCAATGACACCTCATGTATAGTCACCTGGCACCGTGACAGTGGCAAGCTAGAAACTGATTGTAGTCTAATAATCATCTACTTACTCATCGAATCAGTTGGCCCATATGTATATCGATCCCGCTGTCGTCTTCACCGGTGCCGGTACACCCTCAAACCGGAAGAACGTCGAGATGGCAGCGTGGATCAGCCGCTCGCACCTGCCCCTCACAACCCTGATAGCGTATGAATACTATACTCATTGACAAGACCGAACTGTCAGCTCGAGGTCTAGACTAAGTATATTCTGCTGTAGACAAGTTTAAAATGCATGCCCCCATCAATGAACAGCTCATCGATATCTTTCGGTTTTCCCCTCCCCACTCTCTGATTTCCGCTCATTGGCTGGTATGTCTTAGCTTCACCGCTCGATGCGTCACATGAAACTTTCAGCTAACAAGAAACACCCTTCTTCTTTTCTAGTGCCACAAGCTTTAGCTCTTTTCTCTCTTTTCGTCACGGTATTCACCAACTCTACATTCAAATACGTTCAAATATTCGTATCACGATGCGAGCCATCACCATCATCGCTCTGCTCTTCGCTTCATGTGTTCTCGCAGCACCATCACCCTACCGGTACGTTACAAGCTACAGCCATCCTCGAAGCCGATGAAGTCCCATATTCACGTTCTCTTTCATAGACGATACCCAGCTATCGGAAGCCGCAATGAGTCCGAGCTCTCTCAGCGAGAATGCGAGGATGTTATATGCATAGTCGAGTTGGAACATGAAGATTAAGTAGAGCTGAGTTGAATACGGGAATCATTTGTGCCTGGAAGTAGGAGGGGAATAAAGCATAGACATTAGACGGCGAGATTAATACACATTCTTTACTTGGGTTTAAGCAGCTATTTTGAGAGTATTTGTGATCCAGACCTCTGATTCAAGAGTTGGAAAATCTAGTTTGTTTGACAAAATAGGTGACTGACCAAGAATGACAGTCAGAAGCATTGCTGAAAAATAACTGGCAACGAGGCTGCATGAGCTCTGAGCAGTAATCAATGTACGCTATTTTAACGAGGAAGCTAAAAAGTGCAAGAAATACTGATGAGTGCATTAAGGGGGAATCGAACCCCCGGCGGGTCGAGATCAAATGGCAACGACCCAGGTTACCACTACCCCATTAATGCATAGTCAATTCGGCATGCACCTCAATGAGAAGGACAAAAGAATCATGGCCTCACATCGTCCTTTTGCACCCTAATACGCAGCCACGAGCATGTAATCTTCTGTCTGCGCTTGCATCACTACGGCCTCAGTGGGATCTTGGACTCCCAATCAATTGCCCACCATCAAATCCGCCGGTGGCGTCGACCTCAGCATCGACACGTCACCTGTCAAACACGAACATCAGTTTCTGCGAGTCTTCAACCAGCGGGGGAGCAAATGGGGAGGAACAAGTACGAGGGCAAATGGTGGGGAGCACACCAAAGGAGAGCGAAGGGTTAGAGGAGTTGGACTAGAGAGAGAGAGAAGAATGAGGTGACGGAGGGAAAAGCTGACAGGCTGGAGCGGAGCTTACATTCCACGCCCAACTCGAGTATTTCTTCGTGCCATATACAACGAATCTTCTCTTCAACGCGAGCGAGCCCCACAGGCCGCCAGTGAAGCAAGATGGTAACCTGAGGCTAGATTACCGCCCTCTAAGAAGATATGTGACGATGAAGATCACGCTTGAATGCTACTGTCGTTCGAGAAAGGTAGTATGGGCTTTTGAGGAGATTTCGAAGCAGGTCTGGAAGCCAGGATGAGGAGCACCTGGACAAGGAGGGAATGAATAGCGTTCAACGGGTATCGAGGGTGCAGAGCTGCATGAAAGAGAGAAGACGAAGAAATGCAGGAAAGGCAGATGAGGAAAGGCTGATGAGGGAAAAATTTATATTCCGTTCACCGCGAGAAGGGGGAGGACCATTGGGGCAGATGCGGAGGGTGCAGGAGAAGAGGTCGTAAAATGAGGTAGACTAGACCGAGGTAGCAGGCAACGCCGCCTTTGCCTCAGGGGAAGCGAGGTTCGACTATTGGAAGTCCAATCGTCGGCGAGCGCGCGGGGTTCCGCAAGTAACGAGTAGCGTGATCAGTTCTCGTCAGCGCTGATATGGGGGTGAGAGGCGAACTCGCGGAAGTCCACGAGGCGGGTTTCAATTCGTGATGTTTGAGAGTTTTCCAGAGTCGTCGTGGGGCTCACTCGACCTCATTACTTCAGATATTCTCTGAAGGAGTCCAGAGTACCTGAGTTCACGGAAAATTCACTACATCACGCCTGGTGTTACAAGCCTCGCCAGGCTCGAAAAAAAATCCGTGTCATGTCCTGGATATCATCTGGCTCGTTCTCGGCTGTGCTGCCAGGTACTGCCAGCCCGATAGAAATTTTCCTTCTATACATGATCCCCAAGCCGGGCTCCTTCTGTCTGTGCTTCCTCGAGCTTCTGCTAGATGGTTGTATAAGACTTCGTACAATTATGATCGCATGAACTACACACCTTTCCTGTTTGACTTCTTGCTTGCTACTTCGTCATAACGAGATAGTAAATGAGTCAAACTCTGCATCCCTCTGTCGAAGGCTCCTGAGAGCAGGCGGTACCACTCGACGCAGTTCCGAGATCGGAAACCGCCTAATTGAAGGACAATAGGAGGAGGCTGAGTCGCTTTTGACCTCGACATTATCCCGTGCACACTGACCGCGTAGTGACACCCGTTGAAATCCACCAGGTGGTTGCAGGTTACACCACTGGAGTACCTACGAGCACAACAGGAGGACCTCTTTCCACACCAACGAAATAAGTCGAGGTGGGAAACCAGACCAGAAACCACGTTTTCTTCGAGCAACTTATGCAGTGCTTGACACCGACCGCCGACGATAACAGCCACTCGAGAGGAGATAGATCAACACAGACCCTTGGGTAAGAGGTTTGGACTCTTAGCACGAAGTTCACCGTGAGGAGAACGTGGGTGAAATACATCATCGCCATCATAGAGTTCGACAACTTTTAAATCCCTTCCAAGCTCCAGAGTAGCTACCCCAGCACCCTTTACAAGGCTCGTTCGTGGTTGGAACGCAGAAGGTGAAGAAGCGACCACCGCAGGTAATGAATAACATTCGTCAGGCGAAACGGCACAAACGAATTTCTTGTAGTATCAGGCAAATGGCACAGATACTGTAGGATAGCAAGACCAAGAGAAAGCGGTGGGATGCGGCATTGAATGCTAGTGGAAGAAGTTTCAACAAGTATGTAAACCCTAATCTAGGTCTTACTATAGGGTCTATTCTGAACTGCCACTACCGTTACTGGGACGCAACACAGTACGTGTATCTTGTCCTGTAAATCCTCATCCTGTTCTGAAAAATTCTAGTGTTTCAAGGCTGAAAGAAGTGCACTGATCAATGCTTATATCGTCTGTCATAATGTCCGCTAGGCGTCTGCACTTTCGAATAACTCCCACTGCGTCTTGTGGAGGCTAAAATTACGGGCTCTACTCAATGCTCTAACTTCGCGGTTATATATCAAGCTAAAAACTCAAGAGCTCGCCCACCCCGCTCTAATTCCTCCCATAGGACTTCCTAACAAAAGATGCTTTGAAATTCCACCTTCGGCCCCGCTCTTGGCAACAAAAACGACACTTTTGTGCTTATTTTACTCATTTGCTGCATGCCTCGAGGGGATACTTAACCAACGTATCAATACCAACAACCGGAAAGAATGGAAGTTAATTTCATCATGTACCATGCCCTGATTTGTCTGTCCGTCCATTTTTCGTAGAACTCACCACAGTGCACACGACCTTACTCCAACCAGCAGGCCTCCGATTCAACAGTGATATTCTCCGACGTGGACCCTGATCTCTGTCGCGTTCGTTCCATTTTACGCTTCACACTTTACACGATGCAGTCTTCCAGGGACCAGAATGCCTCTTTCCTACTCATGTCATTGTACAAGCCATCCAAGCCGATCGCTTCCTGCGCACGCTGCACGATGAAGATCATCTTCGGAATTGCGGTATCGTTACGTGGTTACTTTTTTTTTTTTTTGCTAGGTGGTTGTACTAAGCGAACGTATGTTCTGCAAATACGCAGCAGATTGCTGTGTTCTGTCTTCTGTTGATTTTTTTTCTCACCCTGATGCAGAATGACACTGTAAAATTACTCCATAGCTGAAATACATGAATTCATCGATCTGATTCTGACAGGAAGAGAAAGCTGATGGAGTCTGGACCCAAAAATATTAATATTCGTGGACCGCGTCACGCTCAGCACGCGATTTGTCACAGCATCGATTAATTCCCACCTACACGCGTGGTGATTCTATCGCGCGCTTTTCTTTCTTCCTTCCTGTTCTTTGTCTTTAACATTCATTGTCTCGCTCGAGAAGTGAGAGAACTGTCGCATTCTTCATCTTATACTCACTCTTTACTAACCTTATACTCATCAGGGCCTTGGGAAGACATATCTTGAAACACAATGTCCAGTTACAGAGGTGATCGCGGCGGTAGAGGTGGCGCGAGAGGGAGAGGTGGTGGAGGCGATAGAGGAAGGGGTGGAGGCGGCCCTCGAGGTGGAGGTGGAGGAGCTAGAGGCTACGGAGTTGGAAGAGGCGGTGGGAGCGGAGGACGCGGTGGCGCTCCAGCTGGGCCACCCATTGTCGGGCAAACCGGCAGCCTCAGCAGCGGCTCCCAACGCGTTTTACCGACAGTTGGAGGTATGTTGCCATATATCTCGCGTCTTTCTCCTTTTTTTTGAAACTTCTTCCTCGTTTTTCACTCTAGATCACATCACGACCATCGGTGTCAAGAGGCCTGGATATGGGACCGCCGGGAAGGTCATTAAGATCATGGTCAATGCCTTCGAGACTTCCATCCCCCAAACTCTGATAAGACATTATGACGGTGAGTGAT
>RCHF01000201.1:0-93247 GCA_003987895.1 Neonothopanus nambi
ATAAGACCTCACGCATTACCGCATAAGGGTCAAGCCCCGCCAGATGCTCTCTCAATGATGAGTGCTGAACCTCAACCTCTCTCCAGAACTCCTCACGTAACTGCAACAGCGAGACATTGGCTTTGCAATCTAGAAGGGCATACCCCTCGTCCTCCACCGTTATGCGACAGAATCAACATAGCCTCCATTCCCGAGGAATAGCCCTATGATACCTCTCGTCGTTGTACCTCAGCTGCTACTTGCCCAGACGTGATGAATCGCATGTAAGCCTTTCGGTGTTTTGGCACACTTATGATCAAAAGATATGCACGAAATGCCACCGCTGCAACCCTGGACACCAACACCCCCCGCTCGTCATACTCCACCCGATTATGAAGCAGGCGCGCACATATCGAGTCCTGAATACCTCCAACCAGGTACTCTTCACAGGAACTCTTCACGCACCCCACTACCTCATCCACCCCTGAGGCATCTACCAGCTGGTCGACTTGGCAAGTTACTGGCACTGGCAGTCTCGCCAAGACTAAGATGATGTCGTTCAACCAATTGGGTATCCCCCCCGGCGTGACAAGTTGACTGAATGGAGGAAAGCAGCACGGGCATAATGGCTGTCGTGTAGACCAGTCAAGTACTTCACATAGCCCAACGCTAGGACAATGTGACAGTATCGTAGCGGCATTACAGCCGTTTCTGTGAAAAGCGGGCAGATCAGGGAACATGTTACGTTTCGACAACCCCAGCAACCGGCAAAGATAGTTTAATTGCACCCTCTCCATTAAGGAGACTGGATTAAAATGGAAATACGACGATCCGGCGATCCTAACTTCACCAGAGACCAGGATCCCTAAAATCGTCAAACTACACACAGTTTCTAACACAGTCCTAACAATGGGTACCAACCAAAGGACAATTACACTGGTTCCCTTGAACTGTAGCTGCTGCCCCTGGTCCAGAGAATGTACAATGAGTGAAGTTGTTTCCTACGTGCGGTTGTATCGCCCCTGGGGCAACATAATTCAGTCGGTCGTTATATCCTTCATTTTTTAATGAAAGGCAGAAACATGGAAAAGGTGAGGGGAAAAAGCACTTAGTATATGTGTTGTAATACCGATAGGTGAGCGCTCACCTGATCCTACACCCGAGCTTGCACTCTGACCACCACCGCCCAAGGTGTGAGTAGTAGGAGGTGCTGCAAGGAAAATCAAAAGCTGAAGGTTAATTGAGCCCCAAACGTAAGTGATTAAAAAGTACGCACCTTGGTCAGCTTGACTTTGTGTTGCCCCAGCAGCCTCAATGAGCCTTGAGTTGGAATGGGGATTGAGATCTGGTGTTGAAGACGGTGGTGAACAATATGAAGATGATACTAAGGGTTGAGCTGTAGAAGCAGCTTTATAATCAGTAAGTCAGTATCACTGAGAGACAGTAGGAGTGAGATGTACCAGATTCATTTGGAGCCGAAGCCAATGAATAATCTTCAACACGGCTTTCATCTTCACTCTGAGTGTGGCTTGGCTTCATAGCAATTTCGTCGTACCAGACCTGGAAGTCCCAGAGAAGAAAAGGGGATGTACTTGGTCTGGAGCAGCTCTGAATCCCTTGATGAAGAGGACGGGAATAAGGAAAGGGAAGGGCTACACTTGCGTTTAAATATCATACTGGTATGAGGGGCGCAACTAGCTAGTTACTACATACATGCCAGCCTCCTACCCAGACGTCGGGCGCGAAAATTTTCAATCTCATTTGAATTGGAGGATGGTCTACAGTGATCGAAGATCCCCATTTCCCCGTATGTTGTTATATTCAAATGGTTTGGCTTAGGGTTGTGTTAGAAATTAACTTTGGCAAACAAAATGATATGATGAGGAAAACCGATTGGGAGCTCACAATCGATCTGGTCCTTCTTTCCCTGTTCTTTCCCACCATCTCCGACCACCTCATTTCTGTTTGATTCCCTTCAGGCTAGCTTAGTAACTAGGGGATATTTTGTGTACCCTGTGATGTCTGAGAACTGCCCTGGCGAGAAGCGGAGGGTCCAAAGGCTGAGTGGTGCCGGTGATGAGTTGGTGCAGGCTGAGGATAGTGTATACTGATAGTATGGTGGATAGGCAAAAGGGTTAGTGGCAAGAGGGCTTGGATGACGCCTGGAATGATGAGATGCATAGATATGAGGGATAGGTTGCACGGGCAATAGCTGGATCTGTTGGAATTGTGCAGGCGCTACTGGGACCAGCTCATTGGATACAGAGCGACCTGAGTAAAGTGCGTAGGCGCGTTCGAAACTTGCGATGGCGTAGCGAGAACAGCGTATGGGTTTTGGGCCAATGCATCCTGCACGTTCACTCGGACGAGTTGAACTGTCGAAGTAGCCGTCGAAGTTGACGCGCTCCGATTGCCGACATAGGTGTACATGGTTGGCAAAGGCCAAGTCAAGGAGTTGAAAGAGTGACGATGCCCGAAGACCCTTTTCGTCCCGACGGACAGGTTCAGGTTGAACGTTAACGATTTATTTGATTTTACAAGTGTTTACAGCGCTTCAAATAAATATGGAAAGAATTTCAAAGCGAATAAAGTACGACCGAGTAAAGGAACTGTACAATCAAGATAGATTCCGACCGGCGGTATCTAGCCTAGGGCCTCGGAAAATAAGTCGAAGGCAATTGACTCTTCACAAATCGGAATTTCCGTAAATTCAATGACAATTTCCATGCCTTCCTTCCGAAGATCGTCAAACACTGTCAGGGTGCTCGGCTCGGGAATTTGAGATTTATGAAGACAAAACTTTGAATGAAACGAAGAAAGTCTAGATCGCTCATATGTAGGCGGCTCGTTACGAAAAGCCAGGGACCATCGCGAAGTTAGCATATCGAGAAGTGCCTGACTCTCAAAACCCGAATTACGAGATCCTGGCACGAAGGAGCTTTCATTCCCCACTTCTAGTCTCAGTCTCCTGAGTTTGGGGAGGAAACTGGGTCCGTACTTCTCGCTGAACGTAGGTGTGAGAGCCCGAAGCAAGCGAAGATAGTGTTGCGGCCTCTGATCCGCTGCGGGAAAAGATAGAGTCTCCAGAAAGGGTACGAGCTTGAGAAGCTCGAAAGTATGGCTCGTAAATGAGCATACATGGACACACAGATTCTTGAAGCCCAGTGAGATGTTATATTTTTTGACCGAATGTAGCGTCTGTGGTATTACTGACTCGGGAATAACCACAGCCTCAAGTGTAGGAAGGGAGAGTAGCTGCACGAACTCGGGTGCTGCTTCGAAGGGACCGATCAGCCAAGTTAGCTTACGCAGTCGTTTAAGTTCAATCCGTGGTGTCAAATCTACGGGTATGGGTTCCCTTGTCTGCATAACCCACAGCTCTTCTATATTTGTTACACGAGATAGCAAGTCAGGAAAATCAGACGTATATTCGTAACGCAGTTGCTTGAGTTGGGACCAGGGGAGGGACATGTCTTCCGGCCTGCGAGGAAAAGACACGCTGCATAGTCGCGGCGCAACAGAGAAGAGATCACGGACGAGGGCGACAGTTTCACGATCGGGATTTCCTGTGAACTCGAAGTGAATATGTTCTAGAAGGTCCAGGTTATGCCTTATGGGCGCGAGGTTGGAGAGCAAGAATGTGTGAAGCCTTCCGAGGTGTACTTCCTTCCATCGTGCACTCTGAGCCACAATGAGGGACAAGAACGGTTTTGCTCGCCATGGTATCCGTGAGGCTTCGAAGTCGACGTATAACGGGAGTGAGTTCGACCGCTCAAGCCAGATACGAAGACAGTGGACAAGGGAGGCAATAACCTCTTGAGTAGCTAACTCGCTGATGTCTGCGTCCATACTGAGTATCACGGAGCTCCAAACTTGGGGAAGAGCATTGACAATGGACCGCCATTGACTACAAATCTTTCCAATTAGCCAAGGTCCATTCGATCTGTCCAATACTGGGTATGATATACGGCCTTCACCAGGCGGTACGACGGCAAAGAATATAATCTCTTGCACAATCTCGAGAGGGAGTCTTCGAAAAGGTGACAGTACACCTCGAGCCAAGTGAGCCACTGCTTGGAGCTCGGAACGACGCTCTACGACCAAAGAGTCTGTGGCTTCGGTTTCCTCGCCCATTTCATCGAGTAGTATCTGAGTCCGACGCGAGAGCTCCTGTATAGCCGATACTTCATCGGGTGAAGGTGGCTCATTACAACGAGTGTATTTTGAGAGAAGCGCTGCGTATTCGTCGCCAAATGAGCCATTTAATAAATTCATGGCGCTACTGACTGAAAGGTTAGAGAGAAATCGAAAACGTAAAGAAAGAACCTGCCAGCAACCAAATTTACGACGAGAGAGGAGTAGAGTCCCAGTGGCTGTGCTCGAAAGGTTACTGTACCTGTGCCGGCCCGCCTTCGGCCCGGGAGACTGATAATATTCTCCCACGATCCGGCGAAAAAATTTTGTATTTTCACCTCCAGCATGGAGGCGTCCATAGGCGAACCGTTCCTCTTATCCAGCTATGGTGTCTCTCAGCGATCCGTGAAATCTAGGAAATCACAGCAGACAGAGGCAGACGTCTTCGCAACTTATCATAAAGCCAGCGGAAGCTCTGAAGGATATGTTACAGCGACCGTTCGAGGTGATGGTGTTCACGTTTTGGATGTAGGTTGCATTTGCCTCTGGAATGCTACGTCTCACATCATTATCATAGCTGGCGACGCTACATCCCATTATTTCTTATACATTAGGTCCAACGACTACCTTTTCATGTCCGGCTATAACGCGTAGCGAGCTTCAAGGCGCCGATCGTATCTGTACCACCTATGCAGCAATATCATCATCTCCAGATCTTTCAGAAGAAGAATGTCAAAAGACGATATGGATGTGGAAGGAGAATCTTTCCAGTTCTATTGCGGACAGAGCTGCTCAAAAGAGGAAGGCTGTCACAGTACGTACTTTTCTTTGCGTACTTTGAGTTTTCTAGGTTCATTGTACATGCAAGGTAGCTTCTGCATACAATCTCTGGCCTTTATGCAAGTGACGAGCTTCCGACCCGTTTGCTCGTTACATCCTCAAAAGGCGATTTAACTATACTGCATAAAGACCTTCAAGTGCAAACTACAAAAAGTTCGAACGCAGAGGTTCTTAAAACTTTTGTGCATTCGAGGCAGGCATGCACGTTTTTACCGTCACGAAAAGCCCCGTCCTCTGGAGCTGTCGTGATATCACTATTGGCAACGGATGATTCCGTCAGAATAAACGTTCAAGCTGTCGACACCGATGATACTTTCACGGAACTAGGAGAATTTCCACTCTCTTCGTCTGCTGACGTCCGTAATCTTGCTTTTATATGCACCATGTCTTGCTGAGAATGTTTACAGAAAATCTGCAGTGCCTCTTGCAGCGTCTCAGGCTGTTTCAGCATTCTGAGTAAGTTTTACGTATCAAGAGTATTCCTTGTGACTGACAGTCTGGTAGTGAAAGACGGATCATGGGATATGTTTGAGCTTAAAGCTTTAAACGATACATCTCTCTCGTTAATACCTGCCTCAGAGAACCTGCGATTATCCCCTTCTCTTGCCTTCACTTCCTCCTCGCAAAATGGCGAGGTCTCAATTCTCTCTCTCGGATCCTCTCATGTTCTCCTTGCTGGAATAATCGGCTCAGCGTCGAACCGCGAGATCGCCTTACTATTCTGGGACCTCCAATTTTCAGTTCTGCTGGCATCCCGCACGATACCAGTCCCTGCCAACCTGTCCGAAGGAAACGTGGCAATCAACCCCGTCGACAGCCTATCCTCTTCAAACGTCCTTCTCCTTCTCTCACCGAGCGCCGCACCGGACTGGCGAAAATCACAGAATAAAACTTCGACTGCTGTGACACGTTCGACTATCTTGGTGTTACCAATGACAGTTCCTCCCGTGTCAAGCATCGCAAATGCGATGGGACGAGCCGCGGACGGTGTGCCGTGGCTTGCAAAGGATGATGGGTCTGCGGATGGTGCTAGTGGATCGGCGGCTTACGATGCTGGTAGACAGAAGGTTCTTGAGGAGATGCATACCGCGATGGAGCAGAATAGGCCACAGAATGCCAATACGGCATTTCTCGAGTGGGAGAAGCGTGAAGCTGGTGAGGTTGGAGCGAAAAAGCCTGATGAGAAAGGCAAAATGGTATGTCCCCGGATCAACCTTCATATCTTTCTAACTAGCTGATTTCTTTCATCTTAGCGTTCAGAACCATCGCCGGAATTGGGATACAATTTCGTTAAGGATGTTTTGAACATTATGCTGCAGCCCACAAAACCGCCGAATATACCGTATTCTTCGCAAGTTATTGAACATCTTTTAGATAGGAAGGTCGTCAGCGCTGCCATGGTTGAACCAGGTTTACTGGCAGTCCTGCGCCTACGGAACGATTGGGTATGTGCTCTTAAATTGTTCAACCGATCTTCCTTAGTTAAAGGAATGACTTGATGAATGACAGAAATCAATATGCCTCGCCTTGACCAACGTTCCAGACCTACAAGAGATGGAGATCGTCGAGTCGTTACGCTTCGTTCTTGCAAAACATCGACAAGCCAAATCGGCTGCCGATCCACACGCTATGCAAGTAGACTCCATCACGCCCATGCAGGACAGCATACCATCTTTACCCGCCTTCCTCCGCCTGTGTCTTCGCCGCGAAACCTCTCTTGTTCCCCTGCGAGTGGCGCTAAAGCGGTATATGTCAGACGTGGAGGATGTCGTTTGTCTTTTGCAAGTCTTGGATTCATGGATGACTCAGTGGGCAGGACGAGAATTGAGGTTGTTACCGTCGAATAAGATGATGGCGAAGAATGAACATGGAGTGCTTGTGGCGAAGACAGATCAACGGGATGATTCGGATATTCCGTCTATGTTGCAGGTTTGTGAGAGTCTGTGATTTCGTTTTGCAGAAGCACTCATAGTATGCGTTTATAGATAACCTCGTTCTTACAGTCCTTATTGGACACTTCGTTCATTAATCTGGTACAATATGCTCCAGCACAACAGATTCTCAAGAAGATCTCTTCTCAAGTGGAGCCAGAGATTCAGAGCATCGATCAGCTGGAGCAGCTGCGTGGTCCATTGGAGGTGTTTGTTAGAGCGCAGAGGAAGGCGCTTAAGGAGGCAAAGGCTGTTAGTGAGGGCGTCAAAGTGCCGGTGGTCGATTGGAGACAGCGGAAAAAGCTCGCACATGAGCAGGCTGGAATGGCTATTGGTCTGTACCAGTTGGAGGAATTAGTCTTGTGAGGCATGCTGTATTCCGTGGGCGACTAATAAAATGCATGTACATGTTCTCTCCAGTCTAATGAATGATATGAGCTGCCTAATAACCATGACCATCCTCATTCTTCCTGACTATCAGCTTTGCCTTCAGGCATCTCGGGGAATGAGCATCATCATCGAATCAAGATGGCGATTTAGTTCTTCCGCCGTAGCGGTGAACGCATTAACAGTTTGCTCATAAGCCGCAATAGTCTCAGCGTCATCTTCGTCTCCATGATTGCCATTACCAAGGGTATCCTGAGCTTGCCAAGTCAAAGCGACAATCTTATCTTTCTGTGTCTGTATCTTCGGTAGAAGTCGCGCCACTGTCGAAAGTATCATCAACCTCCCATTCAACCTCAAGTTTTCACTAAATAGCCAAGCTCACGTTCCTCTCGGTCACTAGGTTTTAGATCTGGGTGATCCAGGAAACTCTTTATGGTATCGAGAGCTGTAAGACATATGTTGCGGTATCCCTGCTCAGCAGATTGGAATTCGGATAGCGAGGAGGTGGCTTCTTCCCTGAAAAGAGAGGTTAACAAGAATGAAATAGATGGTAAGGATTCGAACTTTGTCTTTGGAATGGGTATGTTGGGGGTATCTAGTACTGAGACTGACATGATGGATGTCCAAAGCAGAGTACAGTTGATGACGTGCAGCTTGACGTCATCGTCAACGTGATACCTCGAGAAAAATTAGAAAGGCTAAAAGTGGGGCAAGGTCAAAGCTGTATCTCACTTGCCGCTGAGTCAGCAGTAAGTGACACGTGATCACGTATGCAACGCGTTAAACGCTTTTTTGAACGTTACTGTTACGTTTCTCTCTCGTTGCTCTTACTGTCAGCAACATTTGACTGCCTAATGATGTAAAGTTCAACTTAGACTTTCTCTTTCTTTCTTTCAATGCTCTTGGACCACGCTAGTTCCACGAACTATCACCTTCCCAACGAACTTCTCACTCAGATCTTTCTCGCCGATTGGTCTAATCGAGTCCCAGGAGAATACTCTTTGCGCGCACTCACACTGAGTAACGTCTGCTCACGCTGGAGAGCAGTCACTCTATCCCTACCACAGCTCTGGAGCACCATCTACATTCTCCCACACGAGTCCCCGGATTCACATAATACTATCTCATTTGTCCAGCTTTACCTGGATAGATCGGGAGATGCGTTGTTGGAAGTGTTTATCGGGTCTTCGTCGCCGAGGCTTTTAGAGATGGTGTTGAGGCATTCGAGAAGGTGGCAGATGGCACATTTGGTGTTGGATCTTGGAACTTTGCAAAGCTTGGATGTGTTGGATATGTCTTCGGCGCATCTGGATGGAGGTTTCCCTTTCCTTGAGAGCCTCTATCTTGCGAGTGAAAGTGGTGGGGCTGGAAGTGCTGTACGCGGATCTGATGTAGAGGGATATGACAGTCCCGTTCGTCGCGATCTGTACTCTGCCAAAATACGCATACGACTCTTCAACCATGCACCTCGTCTTCACAAACTATACATCGACATGCCCTCGCTTCGACTCGATCAACTCGAGCTTCCCTGGGCTCAAATCCGCTTTCTCTCTATGATGGGCTTGAAGATGGACGTCGTACACGCTGCGACACGACTCTGCTCGAACAGTATCGTGTCCGCGAGGTTCGAGCAATGTGGTGAAGATTTCTCCTATAGTGAGCCTGTCCAGTATGTTTGCTCGTTATTGGAAGATCTAAGTATCAAGGTCGATGGGACGTGCGCGACTCTTGGGAACGATTTCACGACATTCTTGCTTCCGAAATTGAGGGGAATCGAAATATCGAGTGAAGCTCCAGGGAAGATGACGGCCTTGAGTGATTCGGTTATTCTTGATTTAACGGCACTCCTGATTCGCTCGTCTTTCTACGATGAGAGCGCTGTCAACGGTAGCAGGCTTCAGCGTCTCACTCTCTCGGGCATTGATTATGCATCACATCAGCTGCTACGACTCCTCCAAGCCACACCTCACCTTACGAAACTTGATCTTTGTGATGTGGGATACAAGTCGAGAAACTTTCGTCAGCTGAATCAGGAAGCTATTCTTAGGCTTGCGGCTCGGGATGAAAAGCGCTCAGGCGAGTCGACAGTGATCACTTCGAGGTTTCTGCCTCGATTAAAAGAGTTTGGGATAGACGTCCCACGAATATCTGCGGATTCCTCTAATTATAGAAAACTAGAGTGTCTATATGCGATGATTGAATCGCGATTTCCAAGACATCCACCACAACCGACAAGAAGTAGCTGTCCTCATCTCGTCATAGCCGCTGCCTCCGCCATCGATGATGACTATGGCCTGCCAGTTTTCTCAATGGGCTCTAGCGGTATCCGCGACTCGGATTTCCTCTGCACAACTTTGCACGGAGTGGACTTGGGTCCGTTCTGGGCTTCGCGATTGCCTGTGGAGACTAGAGAGCGACTGTACACTCTTCAGTCCAGAGGGCTTGTAATTGCTCCATCTGTCGTTCAGGGTGGGTACTAGTGAATGCGTTGCCAACACTGACAGCCTACTCGCTTCGACGTTATCATATCCGGAACTGGCCTGTGGCGAATAATTCGCACGCATTAAATGCGACATTACTTCTACGAGCTTGCCTATCATTCACAAAGCGATCTACCAGTCTCCAGAAGCTGGTGCTTGATTGGGGTTACGGTCACGCTCTTCACTCGGGAAAAGCTTGACATACTCGAGATTGGATGACTTGCCGCTTGTCTGGAGTATGTAAACCTCACGAGCGAGATCAAAGCGAGATCTACGCCGCCACCATTGACCTCAGTGAACGTTAGTGTTGTCATATAGACTTTACATAGTACACCATTCTGGCAGGTAGGTGTCGTGGGAGGCGAATTAGTTCCTAGTACGTAGTAATATAAGAAGCTGAAGCACCTCTTTCTCTCTCTCTCTTACTTTGACCCCACACGTACATGGGCATCTTCCAACAAATCTTCGTTATTGCCGGGGCCATTTTCGGCATAAAATTGATACTGGAAAAGGCTACATCTCTCCGTCGTGTATATGCTGGTTTGAAGTACGTTTTTTTTGGCCCAAAAGAAGAGCCGTCTATTATATGCTCGGATTTATTACTGATCTTGATCTGGATAGGGATTGCCCTGGAGGAACGCTGTTCTTCATCAACCCATTTAATGTATTGGCAGTTGCACTCGCTCCTTATTATCCATTCAAAGGGTGGGACGGGGATTGGTATGGAGGGTTTAATCGTACGTTCCTCTGACTATTCTTTGAATTTTTAATTCCTCCTTGGTGATCGTTGAGTGTACATCTAGAGTATGCTAAATATGGGAGCACCTGTATAAGCTCGGTACTACTCTCGCTAGGCTCTAAGGGAGCTACACCTATCCTTTGGATAGCTGACGCAGAGACTATCCATGAGATCACAGCCAATAGGACGGAATACGATAGATCCGGCATCGAGTCGGTATGGATTTCTGCCAATTCATTGATATCATTTTAACTTGAAGTGGCCATATCGCCAGTACGAGCTCGTGAATTTCTTTGGAGAAAATATTCTTTCTGTTCCGAGAGCGCATTGGAAACGGCATAGAGCTACTGCGAATCCAGCGTTTAACGAGGTATGTTCTTACTGTGTGTCACTCGGACTTTGCAGCCTAAGAGCTAACAAGAATGGAAAAGGCAAATAATGCATTGGTGTGGAAGGAGTCCTTGAGGGTTGTTCATGGTTGGTTTGACTTCATCGAAGCGGGCCGCACATATGGTTCCAGTCGTGAGGTACTCCTTGACGCGAATAGAGTTTTCAGTCAGGTGAGTAGATGGACCCGGAGTTCTCAGCTCAGGGCTCAGATCGCACAACTTGAACCCCGGTGGCTCTGACTCAAAAACACGTTCTATAGATGTCATTCTCGATATTCTCTGCTGCATCTCTAGGCATACGTACACCCTGGAATTCCAACGATAACACCACTGATGTTCAGGACGACAACTTGGACTCGGACTTGGAGGACTTGAAGAAGAGAAAATTCAACAAGGCTCTCGCATCCGTTGCTGAAATTATCATGTGGAAAGCTCTGCCAGATTGGCTATTTCGTCTCCTCCTCAGGCATGTGTACATCCCAGGTATATCGCCTTTGATTAGGAAAAGTCAAGAATCGTTTGATTACTTGACGGCGTGTGCGTTGGATATGATCTACAAGGCTCGAGAACAGATTATCATGAATGACAACGGGCCAGAGGCAAAGGGTGGCGCGCTTTTGCGTAATCTGGTTGAAGCGAATATGAGTTCCGAATCCGAAGGATCGAGAGAAGATAGGAAGCAACTTAGCGATAGGGAATTGTTATCTAATATGATAGTGAGTTGTGATTACTGTTAACGAGTTTTTGGAGCATTGGAAACAGAACACTCGATTAAAAGATATTTTTCGTTGCTGGTCATGGTACGCGAAACCTTTTTCTAGATGGTTTTGCTCTTCTGATTTGGCGTAATTAGAAACGACTGCGCATACATTATCTTTCACGGCTGTCATGCTTGCTCTGTATCCGCACATTCAAGAGAAGGTTCTTGAGGAGGTGTTGGCGTTATGGCCGGACGATAACTACGTCGACTCTGTGAAGGATGATAGTGATGAAGTAAAGTCCCAGTCTAGCCCCTGCAATATCTCTGCTTGAAACTGATTCACTCAATAGCGTTATACAACATATCTTTCCAAACTGGTATGTCCTATTCCTGCATCTGCTTGGCTAGAATGACAACACAACACCGGGCCTAGGTGTATACCAATGCGGTCATTCTCGAAACTTTACGTCTTTTCCCCATTCTTCTCCGAGTGGGCAAGAAAGCGACGGTGGACACGACGATCCGAGCGAGACGCTTCTCGACAAACGCCGATGGTGACATCCGTAAACAAGAAGTGCAGTCGTTTTGTATCCCGGTGAAGAAGGGAAGTGTAGTGATACTAGATATTGGTGCGGTACATATGAACCGTGAGTGGTTTGCATAGGATGTGCCTTCGCCGGATGCTGAGATACCTGAATTTATCAGCTATTCATTGGGGAGACGACGTGAAGGAGTTCCGACCTGAACGGTTTATCGATAACGAATCCTACCGTTGGCCCCGTAAAGCGTGTAAGTTTTGTCCCTTCAACGTTGGTTAACGTATTTTTGTGATGCGCGTATACAGTCCAAGCATTTTCCTCTGGCTCTCAGGGTTGCATAGGCCAAAGATTCGCAATGACGGAGCTTGTGTGTATTATCGCGAATCTCGTTCGGAGGTATGAGATTTTAATCCCGGAGGAGCTCAGAGACAAGTCAAGAGAGGAACAGAAAAGAATTTTGTTGGAGTGGAAACCAGTGCCAACTGCTACGCCGGCGAATGCGAGATTGACGATGAGGCTTCGGAGGAAGAGCGAGTAATAGTGATTACGCAAAGATAAACTGTATGACATAATCTATTTGGTCGCCAAATAAATGCGATAACCACTGACTCCAAACTCATTTAATTGCTCACCTCTCGCTACCGAGTTCAAATGCAAGCTCGAAAGACACACCGTAAACGTGTGTCTGCTCTTCGTCTCTCATCAGATACGACGACGAGCTTACCAGCCTACATTCCAACCGGTGGTTGGGTTCAGGACGGCGACGAGCAGGGCACACCATTAGATCTTCCACCAGATTATCCAGACAGTGCTGAAGAAGCTGACGAGGACACTGACGACGGCAAGGAGAGCGTTTACGCTCCTCAGTTTACTACCAGCTCAAGTGCAGTGACTACGCCTCTTTCCCCTTCACGGAGACCTTTTCGGCGTCCTTCGGTCAAGCACAGAAGAAAACAGTCTTCGACCAACTCGTCTGATATCTACCTCGACTCGTTGCTAGAAAGGAGCGTGCATGCGCTCGAGATGTCCAATGCGCTTCTTCAGTCGTCTATATCCACACAGACAAGTCTTTCGACGATATTAGGCTCCGAGTCGCCGAGGCAGGGTTACTCTTACCACAACCAGGAGGACTCGACGGATGCGTTGGAGCGCAGTGCACGGGGACTTTCGTCCAGGATAAGAAACAACCGGGCTGTGCATGAGACGTGGGTAGAAGATTTGGACGAGATCAGAAGGGACGTTGAGGCGCTTTTTTCGGAAGATGGACATGAGAGGAGGAATAGTAATGAATCTACTCATTCGACGAGTAGCAGTCTCCCCGCGTCAACCTCCCCGCTCCATACCTATAAACAACATCGGCATCAACAGCACCATTCACACCGAAGGAGACCCTCGCTTGATGCGATTTCTCAGCAGAAGCTACGGTATGACCTTCAAGATCGAGATCACCTCGTCGCGTACCCTCCGCGCGCGCTGACGCAGTACGTTGTTGCTAACGGAGATGCAGATGATGATACGATTGTATTACCTTCTACACTCGGTCTGAGATCGTCTTCTTCTTCGTTTCATGCCTCCGCACAGCCGAGTCCGTCACTCTCGCCATTACCTCAGCCGAGAACATCGAGGTCAACGTCGTCTGATACACCGAGGGCGTACGATGTACTATCGTCTTTTGTTTCGAGTTCACGTCAGGGTCCTAGTTCTGCGTCGACTTCGTCTACGCGTACGTCCTCGCCTATCACAAATACTCTGGGCTCTGGCTCTGGGTCAAAGCATGGGTCAAGAAAGAGAAGACAGTCCAATTCAAGTTCGTCTACCGGATCGACAGTCACACAACAAAATCAGGCTCAGGCTCAGACTCAGCGCTCGAGGTCTCAGACGCCTAAACCTCTACTGTCATCTTCATCTTCCGGATATCCAACACCATGTCCACCAATAGAAGAGGGCAGCTCTTTGCCTTCTTCATCACGCTCCTCTTCATCGTTATCATCAACAGACTCGAATCCGACGAAACAAACTATACTCTCCTTACGGAAAATTCTAGACGAGGCTCCCCCTCCTCCACCACCACCTTTAAGTGATACGGAGGAGTACATTATAGTCCGGAGACCGACACTTCCACCACAAATGATTAGGAAGGTAAACGGGAGCAGGGGAGAAGCTGTTGAGGCCGGAACATCAACTGCTACAGCTAGTGTATCGAGATTATTCTCGAAAGCGGGAAGAGGAGGTGTCCACAGTTCTTCAACGAGGCCTCCGAGTCCGCCTAGGCTCAGTTCGATTAAAGGGAGGAGAGGGGGTGGAATTGGGAGTGCAGGTGGAACACCCGGGGTTAGTTCGCCTGTAAACGAAGAGAGTAGGGCTGGGACACCTCAGGAGGGTCTAAGACCTAATACACCTTTACCTTCCTCACCATTACCTGCTACTCCTACCACGACTACGAGTAAGGCTGCGCAAGCTCTTACTGATAGTGCGGGTGGATCGTATTTAGCGATCAGGAAGGGAAAGGGGAAGATTGGATTGGGGGTGGGGTTACCAGAGTTTATAGCTAGTACGGCTTCTGGATTTGGGGGCTTGGGTATTGGTAGTGCGTTCAGAAGGTCTAGGAAGGTAGGGGAGGGTGTATCTAGTGGGAATGGAAGTAAGAGTGGGTCCCCTAACGGGACACCCGCCGGGAGTGGTACGTCTACGCCTAGCCGGACGCCGAAGAGGATTAGCTTTGCGGAGCCGGATAGGGAGGGTGAGGACGGCTTGATGAACGGACTTGGCAGTGGATTTGGGTTTGGTGTCGGAGGGGGAAAGAAAGGTAAAGAGAGGGAAAGAGATGGAAGAGGGAGTTTGAGGAGGAAGTCGAAGGCGAAGACTAAGACCAAGGTTAAAGACAGCGTGAAACGTAGGGCCAAAGGCAAAAGCTTTTCTACACCTGCTTCCGCCTCCTCCGATAACGATGGTGATGATGACGATGACGATGAAGAAGGTAGAGGGAGTTGGTGGTGGTGGCTTGTCGGTCCTTCGGGGACACCTTCCTCTCCTGGAGCCGGAGGTGGGGGAAGGTGGGGAGCGGGTGGGTATGGGGCTGGAAAGGCAGGATATGGAGGTGGGCCAGGGTTCGATGAGTGGACTGTTTGAGTTTGTAAGTGAGTTTTTGTGGGTGAAGAGGTGGGATCGAAGTGCTGATTGAATATTGTTTAACAGATTGACTAATTGTTATCTCTCCGTCGATCCGTCCGTTCATTTAACAAATTTGTTTTCTTTTATTTTATTTTCTATTAAGGATTATACCTCTCCTTCCCCTTCCTTCCTTCCTTTCCCGCCCCCGTTTCATACCCTTCATCTATACCTACATCCACACACATCAATACATTGTGTACATACTGCAAATCCTAGTCATACAATCACCGCACTCACATCGTATCAAAAAGTAATGCATCGCCTGTCGTGTTACCCTTCCTTTCCTTTGTTTTTCCTCTATCTCGATTATTTCTTGTAACGCGGTGTTAGCTGTTTAGTTAGCTTTTTACGACCCCTGCCACGACTTAACATTTTTTTATCCCCCCTTTTTCCCCTGAGTTTGCTTCAAGTATGTAGCTATAGCTCGTTTGTGTCGTACGCATATGGCTCGTACAGTACTTGATACCATGAACATTGATATTGAAAATCGAGTGGCAATTCGAGGAAATGACGGTCCCATTACATAACGCCTATCTCGGTTAAACGACGGTAATATTCAGGCAATATAAACGCTCAAGCGCTCWGTCTCTCACTGTCTCTCTTCTTTCTATGACAATTCATGACAATGATCTATGTTCTCATAATAGTTGGGGTTGACTGTCAGCGGTTTCGCGTCAGACACGGTATCTTCCCGAATCTTAGCCTTCTTAATTCCTGCAGAGGCTATATAAATATTCAGCGTCAGGTTGGAACTTGCAAACAAGGACCTTACAGCTACATAAAAAACTTTCGAAACAATGTCCCGACCTTCTGTTAAACTCGAAAGTGACTCTGCTGAAAACAGAATTCTGATTCTACTTGGCATCCTATCTATTTCCTTGGTCGCGTATAGATTCATTCTGATGCGTACTAGGGCCAACCTCCCTCCAGGTCCCCCGCAAAAGTTTATCGTTGGGAATTACCGCATGCTTCCAAAAAAGCTTCCGTGGTTGACCTATACTTCTTGGGCGAAGATGTATGGTATGTTATCCACCTCCACTATCCAACTTCCGTTCTCACCTTCACCCCTTCCCTTCAGGCTCTATATTCCACCTGCGCGTCTACAACCAATACACTATCATTCTCAACAGCTCTAAAGCAGTCATCGACCTGTTGGAGTCCCGAGCGTCGATCTACTCTGATCGACCACTCTCTGTCATGCGACATCACGTTTTAAAGAGAGACGGAGACGTGTTTGGTATGCGGTATGATGATCCGAGGTTTAGGAAGTATAGGAAGATGATGCATTCAGGGTTGAATCCTCGTGCGGTCAAGAGTTATAGGCCGATTCAGAGGAAGGAGGTTAATACTTTGTTGAGAGGGTTGAAGGAGACGCCGGATGAGTTTATTGCCCATCTTAGGAGGTAAGTTGTGTGTACCGACTGAGAAGATACCAATATTTTGACGTTACGGAATTGATGTTATCAAGGAATGCTGGTGCTTTGATACTCAAAGTGACCTATGGCTACGAAGTTTCGGGTGACAACGATAATTTTGTCAAAAGGGTTCAAGAGTTACTCGTTTATTCAGCCAGAACATTTAGTCAGCCTTTCATTGTGGAGTTCCTTCCGATACGTGCGTATCCCTCTCTCTGGAATTCCCTTTTTGTAGCCAGGCATGATTTCTTACTCAATATTCATCTTTGCTGGAATACAGTGCGCTTTCTACCCTCCTGGTTCCCCTTTATCCAATTCAAGAAAGTAGCTAAAGAGCTAGAGACGATAGCGCCGGAGAAAGCGCCGTTTGATTGGGCTAAAAAGATCATTGTTAGTTTCTTCAAGTGTTGTCTTCATTCTCCTCCGAGTCCTCCTTCTCCACAATTCAAATTGATTACTGATTGCTTGCTTGCTTGTAGGACTCGGGGGCATATACTGACTCGTTTGTCTCACGACTTCTTCGCCCGGAAGAAGGGCCCGAACCAGATGAGGATGAGGAGGATATAATCAAGTGGTGTTCTTCGGCGCTTTATGTCGGTGGGGCTGATACGGTGAGTACCGTTTCGTTCCCTCTCCTTACCCCGAGTCCTGCCCTCTTCAAACTAAAAACTAACACATAATATCATTTCCACAGACCGTCTCAGCAATGACCTCCTTCATCCGCCTCATGGCGCTCTACCCCTCTATCCAAGCGCGTGCTCAGGCAGAGATTGACTCTGTTACCGGCAAAGAAAAGTTGCCTGAGTTGGAGGATAAGGAAGCTGGTAGGATGAAGTTTGTTGAGGCTGTCATTAAAGAAGTCGTTAGATGGGCCCCAGTAGCGCCTTTGGGTCTTCGACATAGGGTTATGGAGGAGGATGTTTATGAGGGGTGGAGAATACCAAAGGGGAGTACGATTATCGCGAATATCTGGTAAAGTTGCGTTTCCTATCTTAATTATCAGGCGGTTCACTGAGAATGAGAATTGAATTATATATAGGGAAATAATGCACGACCCGGAGAATTATCCTAACCCAGACGTCTTTGATCCCGAGAGGCATTTGGGTGAGAACCCACAGGTTGATCCGTTTAAGTTTGTGTTTGGGTTCGGGAGGAGGGTTTGTCCTGGTTAGTTTTACATCCACATCCACTTTCACCCCCCACTTTCCCTCTTCCCTGGGCTCCCATTTTCCTGAAGCTTTTGATTCTTGCGCTCGATACTAAAACTCAACTTCAAACAGGTGCCCATCTAGCTGAACAATCCCTTTTTCTAACCATAAGCAACATCCTCGCTGTGTTCGATTTGAAAGCATCGGACTCTGATCTGGAACTTGTCAAGAATAAGAACTATGTTGGACCATCTGATATCGAGTGGTTTGGAGGAACTATTTGGTAAGTCTCCATCGTGTGCCTCCCAATAAATACCCCCGTACACTCATCGTGATTTTTTTGCTAAGCCATATGAAACCCTTTTCTTGTCGGATTACACCGAGGGTTCCGCATCTCCTTAGGCTTATTGAGGAAGATTCGACTTGAGGAAGAGGGGACCATTGTGTGGGTTATATGAAATTTATGTGGTGGTGTGGTGGTAGTATGGCAGTGGCAGTACTTGGAAGTCGGTTACCGGTGAAGGTAAAGATTTAGTTGGACAGAACAGTGTATTTTTATTCGACTCAGTCGATTTAAATCTTGAGTTGTTGTTCTACTATCGGGGCTAAGGTGAACGTGAGGGGGTATGCAGAACTTCTCCGACTAGTAATACAATGTCGTTGTCTAAATATCCACGAGTTCATGATTCACTAAGTTGTAAATCCAAGCTTGGATGACCGACGAAGAATCCAGCGAGCCGCAACAGGCGCTTATTAAAATTGGCGCCCAACGGTCACACGATGAGTCGGCTGAACCTGTGTTCGGTTTCTTCTTGTCTGCCAACAACCACTACCACCACTACTTCATCATGCCTAAAATTCGTACCACAAGAACTAAGAAGCCCCCAGAAGGATATGAAGATATCGAGTCAGTGAGTCCTGCAATCTTTGTCGACAATGCTTCTCAGCAACTCACAACACAATCACAATTTATTTCCCTGCTCTTGCCACGCCTTCACCTATCTCTCTGCTCGCACTGCTGCTTTTGACCTCGATGAACTTCGAAATGTTCGAAATGGTATTCAGATTCTGGATGACTATACCCGCAAGATGAGAGATGCGGAAAACGAGAGCCATGAAGGGAAGCGCAAGACGGAGTCTTTGTGGCCTATAATGCGCATATCGCATGCACGTTCAAGATATATCTACGAGCTCTATTACAAGCGGGAAGCTATTTCGAAAGAGCTATATGACTGGCTATTGAAGGAAGGATATGCTGACGCGAAGTGGGTTTTGAGATTGTTCTGCTGAAGAATCTCTTTTTGACCCTCCTCTCCCTCTTTCAGTCTTATAGCCAAATGGAAGAAGACGGGCTACGAGAAACTATGTTGCCTCCGATGCATTCAAACTAGGGTACGTTTCTGTTGTTGATTACACCCCCCACACATTACTAACCTGGAGCTCCGCAGGATATGAATTACCAAGGCTCAACATGCATATGCAGAGTACCGAAAGCGCAGGTTCGGTCTGGGACGGTAGTGGAATGTGTACACTGTGGTACGTCCCCGTAATTTTTTCGTTCTCGTTGAATCAGAGCTCATCGTTCATCGTCATCTTCGTTGTCTTCCTCCAATAGGATGTCGCGGGTGCAGCTCCGACTCATAGACCTCACATACCGAACGATGTTGGTTGTCAATAGCCACTGCATTTCTTTGAATCCCGATTCGAGTGTATAATTATATGTGTCAATATACGTATTTTTTGAAGGCATGGGCCAGGTCGACGCCCGCGAGACCCATATCCGCCTGTACTTGTTTGATAAACTCTTGATTGTGAAGGCACACACGGTGCATCTTATGCACTCTAGCAGACTCTAGCTGGCCGCGGAACCCGAAGTTAGAGACTATGATGGCTATGATGTGTAACCTTAATACTTCCCATTATTGACTTCTTTTCTCGACAAACCTAAATATTACTTATAACGTCGATAGTAGACTTGTTCCCAGTCATTCCACGTGAGCATATTTGGACGACAAACATCCAAATCTGGTTATGCGAGTTTCTAGAAACTCGCTAGCACGAGGCTACGTCAATAGACCCTGAGCAAACCTGCTCCGACCGCGTTAGCGTTCAGGGTCTGCTCTGACCGCGTTAGCGTTCAGGGTCGACTCCAAGTCAACTCCGTCTCGCCGACGCACGCAACTTGGCTCGCTCATACCAGTATGATATTTAAATGCAAGTGTAGCCTCGCCTTTCCTTTTCCTCATCCTCTTCATCAAGGAATTCAGAGCTGCTCCAGGCCAAGTACATCCCCTTTTCTTCTCTACCGTGACTGGGCCTACTATCTGATGTTCAACTGTTACTTGAATTAGAGTAATCATCCAATGTCACTCAAGAACTTCGTACTACTAGTATGGCTTTCCCGCTGGTGGACTTCCAGACCTAGTACTACGAGTAAAACTGCTATGGAGCCAGGCCACACTCAGAGTGAAGATGAGGGTCGTGTTCAAGATTGTTCATATGAATCTGGTACATCTCACCTGCCTCTCAGTAGTTCTGGCTCACTGATTATAAACTCGCTCCTGCAGCTCAGCCTCAGCCATCTTCATCTTCACCACCGTCTTCACCACCGGATCTTAATCCCCATTCCAACCCAAGGCCCATTGGCGTTGCCAGGGCAGCACAGAGTCGACCTGACCAAGGTGCGTTCTGCCAAATCATTCATCCTGTTCTGGGTTTGGGGCTTGATTAACTTTCGGCTTTCAATTCTCCTTGCAGCACCTCGCACTACTCATACCTTAGGCGGTGGCGGTCAGAGTGCAGCCTTGGGCACAGGAACAGGTAGGAACTCACTTATCGATATCACGTCACCTATACTAAGTGCTCTCTCCCCTCACCTTTTCCGTTTTTCTGCCTTCCGATAAAAAATGAAGGACATAACGAATTTGGACGCCGATTGGATCGTGCTGTCCCAGGGACGATACAAGCGCAAGTAGTATACATCTACAACAATTGTTCATTCCCTGGAGCGGGTGCAGCAGCTACAGTTCAAGGGAACCAGTCTGTTCAGTTTCCGGCTAGTGCCCAACGTTAGGAATCTCAAAAAATATTTCGGGTTTCAATTGGATGTAATATATATAGCTGTAAATACCACAAACTGTAGTCACCCGTTCAGATCAATCTGTCTCTCTCTCTTTTTCACTACGACGTGTAGACGATTTTAGGGATCCTAGTCCTAGCGAAGTTACGATCGCTCTAAGACTGCAAATGAAATTGGTCTCGGGCGCTTGTTTCCAGTTTATAATCGCAGAGGCCTGCCTGCCGCTTATTTCTTGGACCCGAGCCGGTCAATATACCGACCTACTTACCAACCAGCTACCTACCCTTGCCGCTGTCTTCTCGTTCTGTCTTCAAATCGTCGTTGAAACGCTGACCGGTCAGCGACACTTGGTAACACACTGAATTGGCAGCAGGAGCAGAGCAAAGCACAAGTCGAAGGTGTCCTGATCGATTGGCGTAGCGTTTTGGTGCAAGCCACGAAAAGGAAGGCGAACTTGAAGACTTCATATGCGCCCTCGATAGCTATGACTCCGGCACCAGGGTTCAAAGAAAACGCCAACGCAAGCTTGCGAACGCGAAGGGAGAGGTGAAGGTGTTGAACGTGCGGTTTGTGACGAAGTTGAGAGAGGTGGTTGTTGCCCATCATTGGTCGCCTGGAAACTTAACGAAAGTGGATTTGGACTTACCTTTGAGGCCGAGGTCTACTGCTTCACGTCGGGGGTGTCGACCAAAACCAGCCATCCGCTCAACTCCCTGGTTCATCCAACGATGCTCTCACCGATCTTTTTCGACCCCATGCTCGGTACTCCGCTTGCAATGCGTGATAGAGATAACACCGTCTATGAGCCATATCCCGTTCCGTGTATCAACGGAGCATCTATTGCTGGCGATCAAACTGAACAAATACAACGAGGAGAAGAGGGCGCCGGACCTGGAAAAGAAGATGATTGGGTTCGCGATATCAATAACTTGCTCCAGTATAGGGGAGGGATGGGGACTGCGAGGATGGATATTGTCGTGCGGGGTATATGGAAGCTGAGGGTTTTGAGGAGGATGCAATGGATGTGGTGATTGTCGAAGAACAGCAAGCTTGTGCTGCGTCATCATCTACTGTGGCAAGAAGTTCGACGGCACCTGTTTCTATTTTCAACAGAGCTGAAGGAAGGCCCTAGGCAAGCAGAAAGTCGCTCCGACAACACGGACATATCACTACCATCACCCACGGCTCAGACGATTCAGCGGGCTAGCCACTCGTCTTCACCCATTGCTCGCAAACAAACTTCCGGAGAACGCTACGATTCGCCTCCACCTGAGCTGGACCATGACGCAGAGCTTTCGGCGCCCGTTCCAGTTTCGTGTTTCGTGTCTCACAGCTCTGATACACCTGCTTTTGAAGACTGTGTTGTTATTGTGCACATCGACACCATAGACGATTCGGCGGACACAGACTTAGGTCCCCACTCACCTCTGGTTATCAAGTCCATGATCTACGAAGTTGTAAATGCAAGCTTGGATGACCGACGTAGAATCTAGCGTATACGAATGTAGAGCCGCAACAGCGAGCATCGGCGCTTATGTTGGGTAACAAATTAGCGCCCGACAGTCACGATGAGTCGGCCTGAACCTGTGTTCCGTTTTCTCTCGTCTGCCAACGACCACTACCACGACCACTCCATCATGCCTAAAATTACCACAAGGACTAAGAAGCCTCCAGAAGGATATGGAAATATCGAGTCAGTGAGTCCTGCAATTTTTGTCGACAATGCTTCGCAGCTACTCACAATACAATCACAATTTATTTCTCTGCTTCTGCCACGCCTTTACCCATCTCTCAGCTCGCTCTGCTGCTTTTGCCCTGGATGAACCTCGAAATGTTCGAAATCTTACTCAGATTCTGGATGACTACACCCGCAAGATGAGATGCGGAAAACGAGAGTCATGAAGGCAAGCGCAAGACGGAGTACTTGTGGCCTATAATGCGCATATCACATGCGCGTTCAAGACGAGCTCTACTACAAGCGGGAAGCTATTTCGAAAGAGCTTTATGACTGGCTATTGAAGGAAGGATATGCTGACGCGAAGTGGGTTTTGAGATCGCTCTGCTGAAGAAACTCGTTTTGACCCCCCACTCTGCCTACTAAGTCTTATAGCCAAATGGAAGAAGACGGGCTACGAGAAGCTATGTTGCCTCCGATGCATTCAAACTAAGGTATGTTTCTGTTGTTGATTACATCCCCCACACTACTAACTTGGAGCTCTGCAGGATATGAATTATCAAGGCTCAACATGCATATGTAGAGTACCGAAGGCGCAAGTCCGGTCTGGGACGGTAGTAGAGTGTGTGCACTGTGGTACGTCTACGTAATCTTTTTGTTCTCGTTGAATTAGAACTCATCGTTCATCGTCGTCTTCCCTTGTCTTTCTCCAACAGGATGTCGCGGGTGCAGCTCCGACTCATAGAGCTTACATACCGAGCGATGTCGGTCGTCAATAGCCACTGCGTTATAAGAGTAGCTGCATTTCTTTGAATCCCGATTCGAGTGTATAATTATACTTGTCAGTATACGTATTTTTTGAAGGCTTGAGTATGGGCCAGGACAACGCCCGCGAGACCCATATCCGCCTGTACTTGTTTGACAAATCCTTGATTGTGAAGACACACGGCGCATCTTGTGCACTCCAGCTGGCCCCGGAATCCAAAGTTAGAGGGTATGATGTGTAACCTTACTTCTTTTCTCAGCATGTAAGCAGAACCTCTGTTCCAGATGAGATATTCCTCAATACCACTTAAAGTCCCCGGGAATTCTTGGAACTACTTTTTTAATAATTATTTCTGGACACCTCATTAGTATCCATGGATCTTTGGACTTCCAAAAAAGGGACTCCTAGTAATCCCTGTATCTCATTTGATCCAGAATGCCTTTTTCCTCATTGCTGATGTGCTGATGAATATCATGAGGAGACCGTCTTGACCGACGACGGGAGGATGCAGATGCGCCATACTGAATACGTTACTCCCACACTGGGACTCCGTATGAGATTTGGAGGAGGTCAGCAGTTGGAGGTTCTTGACCCAGTCGATGTTTTCGTGATGCTCCGAAATGAGAAACACACAGGGCCAAAGGCCGAAATGGAGCTCGAAATGAGGGGGGAAGCCTATTACAGGCATGGGACCAAGTGCTCAACAGCACTTGGAAAAAGTGAGCGGGCAAACATCAGGCTCATAAGCCCAACGTGTATGAGGAAATGAACAGCGTGCCAAGGGCAAAGGCCGAAATGAAACCTGGAAATGAGGCAACAGAGGAACGTCTGTTGCAGCGTCTCTAGTACGGCCCAGGGAAAAATATAAAAATATAACGTCATAGAGTAATGAGCCAATCAGAGATGTTGAAGACATCTCAGATGTCTCGAATTTGATTGTGTCTGCCAATAGTATCTGGACCTTTTACACGTTTACGGCTGTTTGCAAAGATAAATGATCTTTGATTTACGTAAAACGTTTTACAGTAATCTTCAACTGCTCGATCCACTTGGCTCAGTATGATATTTAAACGCAAGTGTAGCCTTGCCTTTCCTTATCCCCATCATCGGCGAATTCAGCGACTTCATCAAGAGAGCTGCTCCAGGCCAAGTATATCCCCTTTTCTTTTCTACCGTGACTGGGCCTGCTATTTGACGTTCAACTATTACATGAATTAGAGCAATCATGTCACTCATGAACTTCGTATTATGGCTTTCCCGCTGGAGGGTTGCCAGGCCTAGTACGACAAGTGAAACTGCTATTGAGCCAAGCCACACTCAGAGTGAAGATGAGAGCCGTGTTCAAGATTGTTCTTTGGCTCCGGCTCCAAATGAATCTGGTACATCTCACTCCTACTGTCTCTCAGTGGTACTGACTCACTGATTATAAAGTCGCTTCTACAGCTCAGCCTCAACCATCTTCATCTTCACCTACGTCTTTAACTTCAACACCAGATCTCAATCCCCATTCCAACCCAAGGCCCATTAGCGCTGCCGGGGCAACACAGAGTCAGGCTGACCAAGGTGCGTACTTTTTAATCACTCATGCATTCTGCCAAATGGTCCATCCTGTTTTGTGTTTGGGGCTCTATAAACCCTCGGCTTTCAATTCTCCTTGCAGCACCTCGCACTACTCACACCTTGGGTGGTGGCGGTCAGAGTGCAGGCTTGGGTACAGGAACAGGTAAGAACTCGCTTATCGATATCACATCACCTGTACTAAATGCTCTCCCCTCACCTTTTCTGTTTTTCTGCCTTCCGATAAAAAATGAAGGACATACCGAATCTGGACGCCGAATGAATCGTGTTGTCCCAGGGGCGATACAATCGCAAGTAGCAAACATCTTCAATAATTGTTCATTCTCTGGACCGGGAGCGGCAGCTACAGTTAAAGGGAACCAGTCTATCTGGCCTTTGGCTAGTGCCCAACGTTAGGAATCTCAAAAAATATTTCGGGTTTCAATTGGATGTAATATATATAGCTGTAAATATCACAAACTGTAGTCACCCATTCAGATCACTCTGTCTCTCTTTTTCACTACACCGTGTAGACGATTTTAGGGATCCTAGTCCTAGCGAGGTTAGGATCGTTCCAAGACCGTTTGCAAATGAAATTGGTCTCGGACGCTTATTTCCATTCATAATCGCAGAGGCCCAGTGCCGGCCGCTGATTTCCCTCACCGCTGTCTTCTCGTTCTGTCTTCAATTCGTCGTTGACACGCTGACCGGTCATCAACGATACATGGTAACGCATTGAAGGATTGAATTGGCAGCAGGAGCAAAGCAAAGTGCAAATCGAAGGTGTCTCCTGATGAATTGGCGTAGCGTTTTGGTGCAATCATGAAGAGGAAGGCGAAGACTTCACATGCGCCCTCGATAGCTACGACTCCGGCACCAGGGTTCAAAGAAAACGCCAACGCAAGCTTGCGGACGGAAAGGGCGAGGTGAAGGTGTCGAAAGTGCAGTTTGTGAGGAAATAGAGGTGGTTGTCGCCCATCATTGGTCGCCTGGAAACTTAATGAGAGTGGATTTGGACTTGAGGCGTCGAGGGCGAGGGTGAGGAATGAGTGGAGGGATGGGGACGACGAGGATGAATACTGTCTTGCGGGGTATATGGAAGTTGAGGCAAGAAGTTCGACGGCACCTGTTTCTGTTTCAACAGAGCTGAAGGAAGGCCCTAGACAAGCAGACAGCTGTTCTGACAATACGGAAATATCACTACCATCGCCGACGGTTCAGACGATTCGGCGGGCTAGCCACTCGTCTTCACTCATTGCTCGCAAGCAAACTTCCGAAGAACACTCGATTCAAACTCCACTCTACGTGGTCCGACTTGGATTCCTTGCCAAGATCTGCCCGCTGGCCTGTACCTGGTGAGAGCTGAAGTGCTGCAACTCCTCGGGGTCGATGGGTACACGGTCACTGAATCCAACCTTGTGAGCCGCGCGCTTGATGAAAGACACATGGTTCAAATACAGGGACTCATGGATAGAGGCAGCGCGTGAAGTGGTGCGAGTAATCAGGACACCGTCGTGCGGAACGGCAGCAGCGGCGTGACGGCTACAGAGATATTTGATAATAGTGGCCTTCATGGCAAACTTGATCCAGTCCAAAGTAATGAACCAAACGATGTTCTACGGAAAAGTAATCAAGAAGGTGAAAAAGGGAGAATGCGTGAATAGTAGATACCCAGACCAAAACGATACTAATCCATCCTCTAGAAATGCCGTGCATGTTTGTGAAGCCCCAGTCGGGATAAGTAGCAATGATCGACGAAACGAGCTAAGCAACACGGAAGCTCCATGAAGAAGAATCCGTGCGAACGGGTGACGAAGATCAAAGCCTGTGAGATAATAGGTATACAATCGGGAACGTGTCGAGAGCGACTCCAAACTTGTCTTGGAATAAGGTAGTCTCCATTATGACAGCGACGAGAATAACACTGGAAAGATGTTTAGCAACAATACATCAATCGAATGAAAATGCGAGACTTACGCGGACAAGGTGAGATAGAGACCATAGGCAATGGCGTATGCGAAAATTTCAGTCAAGTCCCAACGATCCAGTGTCATCGAGGGCAAGGCACGATCAACAGACAAGGTCACGATGGTACCATCGTTCAAAAGAGCAATGGTAAGAACCATGAAAGGAGGGAAACCGAATTGGTAGACCCAGGCAAGGATAGCAAAGCAAACAACGATACGGATGGTAACGGCACAGGCGTAGATGGAGTAGTTTCTTATACGCTGGAAGATGATAGGAGAACTGCAAATGGCATGCACGATGGTTGAAAGACCAGGCTCGGTGAGCACAATGTCGGCACCACCACGAGCTGCATCAGTAGCACCCTCGACAGCAATACCGACACTAGCACGAGAGAGGGCAGGAGCATCGTTAGCACAGTCACAGTCATAACACAAAAGTGACCCAGACCTAGAGACGCTTGACGATCTCATACTTGTGCTTGGGGAAGACACCAACGAAACTGTCAGCATCCATGAACATCTTGTCGAGAGAGCCGTGCTTGCCACTAGGTGCAGGCCCGTCCTTGAGCATCTTGGCGGGGTACATGTAGTCACCTAAACCAAGACGACGACCAGTTTCCTTCGCAATAGCGAGCTAGTCACCCGTAACCATCTAAACCTTGACACCGAGGGCGAGGGCCAGAATGTGAACAGCGACAGCAGCAGCAGTGTGGAGAAGAGACGATGGTGGTGATGGGGTGAGGCAGAGAGGGAGGATGAAGCTTGAAGAGCGAACTTACCAAGACTTACCAGCGCTCCCTGATTGATCTTGACCTGACCTTCGGATTTCGGGTGATAGTGGAGCAGAGTAGAGCCAAGGATCGCGGGTAGAAATAAATATAAGTATATATGTACATAGGGACAGGTAGGGATTCAATTTAAGTACGTAGTATATTGGTACGGTTACGATGCCCGTGAAGACGACTATGAGCTCTAATTCAACGAGAACAAAAGGATTGCGGAGACGTACCACAGTGTACACACTCCACTACCGTCTGTAGTCGCAGTGGTGGCCGTTGTCGTCGTCGTACCATTACCAACTTCTTCGCAGACCCCCACCAACTTGAAGCCGACTCATACTCAGGCACACCATAATACGTCTCAACATTATTGCGTTCCAAAGCTAAGTTCAATGCGTTGCTAAGTATCGTTAACCGATCAACGTTTCGACGTCGAATTAAAGACAGAAGAGAAGACAGAAGAGAAAGATCAATTTCAGTTGATCTTGGAACGATCTTGACCCCGTCCTAAGTTCGCACTAGTTCGCAGTGTGAAAAAGGTAGACAAGGGTAGACAGGGGTAGACACAGCCTGAGAGTCAGAGAGTCATCCGAATCGATGTTGAACAAGAGATCGTTACAGATCGTTACTACCGGTAACCGATCTCTCAGGACTTGGTCAGCAGGCTAACTCCCGATGTACCGTATACGTATTCAAAACAAAAACATTCGCAGGATCCCCAGAGTTCCATCTAGTTCCATCCTCCTTTACCTTCCACCGCCATGTGGCTCTGGGTACCCGTAATCCTCGGTCGTTAAAGCGTTAAAAACATTAAAAGTTTATGAAATCATGAACATATGTTACATTCCCTTATCTTTCTCCAATAGGATGTCGCGGGTGCAGCTCCGACTCAAAGAGCTTACGTACCGAGCGATGTTGATAGCCACTGCGTTGTAAGAATAGCTGCATTTTTTTTGAATCCTGATTCGAGTGTATGATTATATTTGTCAGTATACTTTTTTTGAAGGCTTGAGTATGGGACAACGCGCGCGAGACCGGTATCCGCTTGTAAGTACTTGGTTAACAAAGTCTTGATTGTACCGCATTCTAGCTGACCCCGGAACCCAAACTTAGAGACTTGTAATGTTTATCCTTACTTCTTTTCCTCGGGCGCATCACTGTAGAAACATCTGTTCCAGACTCAATTAATCCCCTTGCTTACGGCTGCTCAGGCCCTGTCATTTATCATAGTGTTGCCGGAAGTAGCCGGGAGTGTCTGTCCAGGGTCTTGAGACGCCTCAAGACAGAAATTTTAAGGTCCACCTTGAGGTGATATTTCTAAAAAAAAAAAAAGGCATATGGTACGCTTTGCTTAAGGATGAGGCTGGGACTGTGGTGATTATATTCGGTTAGGCTCATCCATTTACGGTCAGGTTTCCTAGAGTTCACCTCAAAGCCGGGACCTCAAGACACCTTAAGGTGCCTCATTAGGCAACTGCCCGGTCTCAAGACACGAGACATCTCACCTTCCGGGAACACTATCGTAGCCTGGCAACTTGCTGATCTTATAGTCTGCCGAAGATGGTCTGAGTCGAAAGCAGATAAAAGCCTAGTAGCAAGGGGTAAGGGAGCAGACAGCGAAAATTTCCTGGTGAGCATCTCGGTGCGGACTTTGAGCTATGTCGACCATCATTGGCATATATGGTGTTTGATTGTGTTTCGTGTTTTTTTTCCTTTGGTGGAGCTTAACGACTAGCAAACGACATAGTCGTTTTCCGTTCACCTGGCCCTGTTTCGTGTTTAAATGTGTTCGCCAATAGTCCCTGATTCTTTTTGACTTATTTCTCGACATCAGGATGATCAGCGGATAATTCTCACCGAACACCTTAACGTCAACGTTAACCTTCGATTGCTTGATCCACTTTGGCTCGCTCATACCAGTATGATATTTAAACCCTTTACTTGCCCCCATCTTCTTCATCAGGAGGTTCAGACCTGCTCCAGGCCAAGTACATCCCCCTTTCTTCTCTACCATGACTGAACCTACTATCTGATGTTCAACTATTACTTGAATTAGGGCAATCATTCAATGCCATTCACATTGAACTTCATACCATGTCTTTCCCGCTTGTGGACTGTCAAGCCTAGTACAATGACTGAAACTGCTATAGAGGCAAGCCACACTCAGAGTGAAGATGAGAGAGGTGTTCAAGATTTTTCATCAGCTCTGGCTCCAAATGAATCTGGTACATCCCACTCCTACTGTCTCTCAGTGGTGCTAACTCACTGATGATAAARTYRCTTCTACAGCTCAGCCACYACCATCYTCATCTGAACCATTGTCTTCAACACCAAATCAAGAAGAGAGAGGTGTTCAAGATTTTTCATTGGCTCCAGCTCCAAATGAATCTGGTACATCCCACTCCTACTGTCTCTCAGTGGTGCCAACTCACTGATGATAAAGTCACTTCTACAGCTCAGCCACTACCATCTTCATCTGAACCATTGTCTTCAACACCAAATCTCAATACCCATTCCAACCTAAGGCCTGACACTGCTGGGGCAACACAGAGTCAAGCTAATGAAGGTGTGTACTTTTTAATCACTCATGTGTTCTGCCAAATAGTCCATCCTGTTCTGGGTTTGGGGCTTGATTAACCTTTAGCTTTCAATTCTCCTTGCAGCACCTAACACTACTCACACCTTGGGTGCTGGTGGTGGTAGTCGGAGTGCAGGCTCAGGTGCAGAAACAGGTAAGCACTCACTTATCCATATCATATCACATATACTAAATGCTTTATACAATCGCAAGTAGTAAATATGACCTTTCATAATTGTACATTCTCTGGAGCAGGAGCGGGAGCTACGGTTAAAGGGAACCAGTTATTTCGGACTGTGGGTAGAGCCCGGACCTGATGTTAGGACTGCATTAAAAATTATATTGGTTCACAACCGTTTGCAAAACAAACGAGGAGATTGTGATGAAGCAGTGATGAGCGGAAGCAAAAAACGGGTGTGCTACATAGATTTGGTGAAATCACAAATTTAGCACGCACGTCAGACACTGCCACATCGCAATCTTATCCTCCGATAATTCATTCGCTCTATGTATACCCATTTCTTATCTCGGAACAAAAGTTTTACAGCCATTAGTATGATATAGATAATATATAGAACAAAAATTTTGAGCGAACTTAGAAAGTGATTAAAAAGTGCGCACCTTGGTCAGCTTGACTCTGTGTTGCCCCAGAAGCGTCAAAGGGCCTTGGGTTGGAATGGGGATTGAGATCTGGTGTTGAAGATGGTGAAGATGAAGATGACGATGGTAGTGGCCAAGCTTTGAGTCAGTACCACTGAGAGACAGTAGGAGTGACACTGGTCAGAGTGACATGTACCAGATTTATTTAGAGCCAGAGCCAATGAACAATCTTGAACACAGCTATCATCTTCACTCTGAGTCCGGTCTGGCTCCGTAGCAGTTTCACTTGTCGTACTAGGCCCAGAAGCCCACCAGCTGGAGAACCATATTAGTGGTACGAAGTTCGTGAGTGACATTGAATGATCGCCCTAATTTAAGTAACAATTGAACGTCAAATAGTAGGTCCAGTCACGGTAGAGAAGAAGGGAGGATGTACTTGGCCCGGAGCAGTTCTCTTGATGAAGAAGTCGCTGAATTCGCCGACGATGGGGATAAGAAAAGGCAAGGCTACACTTGAAACCTTCGTTTAAATACCCTGAGTCGTCTCGAGAAGTTCTCTTTATGATAGCGAAGAGAAAAGGCGCTCAGAATCATCTGTTCGTGCGCCAGGCTCGTGTTTTACTGATTGCAAAACTTTGAAAGGATACTGTCCCGAGCGAGATGGATGTCGACCAGTGTCAACCTCATCAAAAAGCCCACAACACACGTACCTTGCCAATCGTCAAAAAGTTCCTCGCTTTTCGCAGAAGAATCCTCAGACTTCCATCCCGCTCCTAATCAAAGGAGATACATGGCACCAGCGATGAACAGCGAGGGCAAAAAGTTGCACTCCGGACAGTTTGGAATACTTTTCTCTTCCCGGTTTTCAATCCCAGTGAAAATTTACTGTTCCAGATTGGGAGGAGGAGGAGGAGAACCGGCACTGAGTCCCATTGAGGAACGGCCAGGAAAGTCTTCAACCATGAAGAGGAAGGCGAAGACTTCACGTACATACTCTCTCGATAGCTCGGACTTCGGCACCAGGGTTCAAAGAAAAAGCAAACGTAACCTTGTGAACGCAAAGGGCGATGACAAAATGGCAAAGAAGAGGTAGTTGGCTGCTAGTGATGCAATTTATGATGTGAAGAAGGACGTGGTTAAGCTCGGCGTAGGAGATCGAGAGTCTTGGGTACTGAAGGAAAGCACGTCAGAAAGAAGGCGATGCAGTTGGTGAAGGTGTTGAACGTGCGGTTTGTGGGGAAATAGAGGTGGTTGTTGCCCATCATCGGTCGCCTGGAAACTCAACGAGAGTGAATTTAGACTTGCCTTTGAGGCCGAGAGTGAGGGATGAGTGGAGGGATGGGGATGACGAGGATGACGAGGATGAATATTATCTTGGGGGGTATGTATATGGAAGTYGAGGGTCTTGAGGAGGATGCCATGGATGTGGTGACTATCGAAGAACAGCAGGTTTGTGCTGCATCATCGTCTACTGCGGCAAGAAGTTCGACAGCACCTGTTTCTGTTTCAACAGAGCTGAAGGAAGGTCCTAGGCGAGCAGAAAGCCGCTTCGACAACACGGACATATCACTACCATCGCCCATGGCTCAGACGATTCGGCGGGCGAACCACTCGTCTTCGCTCATTGCTCCCAAATAATCTGGCGGATACAGGTTTAGGTCCCCACTCACCGGCCTGACTATCAATATATCAATTCCATACCAGCACTCCTCCGAGTTTTCGAGTCTCGCCTGCTTCTAAACTTTCTACAATGACATCAGTCACCTGGACACTATATTGGGCTCGCTGACCAATGTTGAGGGTTTCATCATTTATCATACACTGCACACGGTCGGAATTGCTGTCCACCTAGTGTAGCACGCATGAATTAATGAAACCTGGATCTTGCAGTTATTGATTCCGCAAGTCTCTTATAGTCATAGTCAAGTGAAATGAGCAGCGAGTGCAGCAACTCACATACAGACGGTGTTTCGACAGGGCATGGGTCAGGATGTAGATGGGGTCCTTCGCAAGTCATTACAATCCGAAGGCAGGTCATACGGAATGTACGTGGTGAATTCGGTTGTGCATCCAGAGCTGTGAATGAGCATGGGCTACACGGTCCACGACAGTCCACGGCTGCCTGCACTTCGTAGGCCTAGACTTTTGCTATCTCATCTTCGGGAGGAGCTTGTAAGTATTCGTTATTGAATTCGTCTAGATTCATGAGCTGCAGATGTCCCTTGGGATTGTTGGGTAAGAATAGCTGCATTTTTTGAATCCTGATTCGATTGTATTGTTAGTATACAGTGTTGGTTTGATGTCATCTGATGAAGGTGGGTCCCTGGTGCGCTGCGGTACGGCCTCCTGCCGGTAGCGGTCGGAGATAGCCGGTGTCGACGTTGGAATGAAGCTCGAATTAATTGGTTCTAGCTTCTGCAGTACTTACATATACGCTTCCAAGTCTATTGATTCTCTAAACTAGCAAAGTATGATCTTCAGATAGATTTGAGGATAGAAGCACTGTGTTAAATTTTCATTTTGTACCTGACACCTGGTGTCAGTTCCTGATGCCCGCCGCTAACTGAAATAGTATGCCCGCGCTTAGCTCGATGATATATATTTAAAAAAGGGTTTCAGCAAGTGTAGCCTTTCCTTTCCTTGTCCCCACCATGGGCGAGTTCAGCGATTTTTTCGTCAAGAGAGCTGCTCCCGGCCAGGTACGCCCTTTTTTCTCTTCTACTAGGCCCAGTATTTGACCTTCAATTGCTACTCGAATTAGGGAGGTATATTCTCTGGAGACAACCCGGCATACTACAACAGTAGCGATCCCTTTCGTCTATGGGTCATTCAAGTCATCGTAATCATGGCTATGATTCAGTTTCTGGTCATGATATTTTCTCGCATCCGCCAACCTCGAGTTATTGCTGAAGTGATTGGAGGTGTTTTCCTTGGCCCGTCTGTCATGGGACGTATTCCAGGCTTTCAAGCTGCTATTTTCCCTACCGACAGCTTGGTCATCCTCAACCTGACAAGTACCATTGGACTCATCCTCTTCCTTTTCATCGTTGGGCTAGAAATCGACGTTAGGATTGTCAGGAACCATTTTCGTGCGGCTGCGGCCATCTCGTTCGCGGGTCTAATCGTACCGCTCGGTTTGGGTGCTGCGCTTGGCGTCGCTATCTACAAGGAATTCACCGACCACACTATCAACTACGGATACTTTTTGCTCTTCACGGCCGTTGCCGTTGGAATCACTGCGTTTCCCGTGCTCTGTCGGATCCTTACTGAGCTCAAACTCCTTGACACTACTGTTGGCTCTGTGACTCTCGCTGCGGGAGTCGGGAACGACGTCGTCGGGTGGGTTCTTCTAGCCCTTACTGTCGCTCTCGTCAATGCAGAGTCAGGCTTGACTGCACTCTGGGTACTCCTCACTGCCGTTGGATACGTCCTTCTCTTGCTATTCCCAGGGAGATGGGGATATGTTTGGCTTGCGAAAAAGACTGGGAGTCTCGAACAAGGTTCACCGTCAACATTTATGATGTCCGTCACCATCGTTATCGTTTTCTTCTCGGCGTTTTTCACCGACATCATCGGCGTTCACCCTATTTTTGGCGGTTTCCTTGCTGGTCTTATCATTCCACATACGAATGGGTATGCCATCTCGGTGACGGAGAAAATCGAGGATCTTGTTAACATTCTGCTTTTGCCTTTGGTATGCGCTCTTTTTTCTACATTACGTCGTATCGTGCTCAAGTGTATCATGCCTTACAGTATTTTGCCTTCTCCGGATTGAAGACTAATCTTGGCTCCCTCAATACCGGTACCTCTTGGGGATATACATTCCTCATCTGTGCTGTCGCTTTCTCTGCCAAGTTCTTTGCCTGCGCAGGTACAGCATTGGCAACTGGATTTAATTGGCGTGAATCTGGGGCTGTTGGCTCTTTAATGAGCTGCAAAGGGTATTTATCGTTCACTTTAGATCATTACAGCGTGCTAATTCCAAAGTTAGACTGGTTGAGCTCATCGTCCTCAACGTCGGACTGCAGGCTAATATTCTCGACACACGGACCTTCTCCATGTTCGTGGTACATGCGATCATCCTTACCTTCATGACCACACCGCTCGTGCTTTTGTTCTACCCAGAGAAGGTCCGCGTACGCACTACAGCAGTCATCGAAGATGCTATGCCGAGACCCTCAACTTCTGTAGATGACGAGACAGAGGAGATGACAAATAAGTTTGCTTTGGTGCTGGATAAGATCGAGCAGCTCCCTGCAGCTATGACAATTACGCAGCTCCTTTGTCCCAGTACCTCAGCTGCTACGCTAGCTAGACCGGTGTCAACATCTACGGCTGCGGACGAGAAAGCTGCCGAGGCCGATGGACTGTCTTACCTTCCTCCTACGAGGGGCGCGCCGACGATGTCAATATCGCTCACGCTTCTCCGTCTCATTGAGCTCACGACGCGTACCTCCGTCGTGCTGAAGTCACAAGAAGCTTCTGCCCTCATCCACACCGACCCTGTCGTCAGCGTGTTCAAGACCTTTGCGTGGCTTCTCGGTGGTGCCGCGCAGAGACTCAAAGTCAAAATTGGCGTGGATGTCATTAGCTGGGAGGAATTCAGTAATGTTGTGGGGAGGCGGGTGAGGGAAGAAGGAGCGGGGATGGTAGTGCTACCTTGGGCGAGTGGTGGTTCTAGCGCTGCGACTGTTCCTGACGTTGCTGAAGGAAGTGGGATGAGAAATCCGTTTGATGGAGTGTTTCATAGGAATAACTCCAGCACCGCTGCTTCTAGTCATTCTCATGAACAGATGGAGTCCGCGGTGGTCTACTCAGAGTTCATCCGTAAGGTGTTCTTGACTGCACCTTGTGATGTCGCTTTGTTTGTTGACCGGGGCCTGTCGGCGCCATCGAATGCTGCTGTGGGTCCGGACACGTTGCTCGTGCTGCCATTCTTTGGTGGCCCTGATGATCGACTCGCACTGAAATTTTTGGTAAAGATGTGTGAAGGAAATGAAGGAGTGAAGGGGATAGTTGTTCGCATTACAAAAGGCGATGTTGAAGAATTGGATGCAGATGTGGATGAAAAACATCCTACGGCGGTCGGCTTTCACAATGTGAGCTGCTCGTGTTTTTCATTTCAGTTATTCAATAAGCTGATATTCCTCATTTCCTTTTAAGACCATTGCAGGTGCAGATACAGTGTACGGACAACAAAATACCCAGACCAGACTCGCATCCGATACAGCTGATAGCTTGATCTGGGCCAAGTATACTGACTCAAGTTCTTCCGCGCACAGAAGTCGGAGTCTCATAGCCGCCCTTTCCCGAATCGAGTTCAAAACAATACAGTCTGTTAAGCCCTTGCATTCCGTAGTGGAACTCTTCACAGGCGGAGAAGTAGCTGGATTATCAAAAGAACGAAACGTCGTTGCTGTCGTTGGAAGGTCAAGGAGGCTGGCTCCGGAGAGCTTGGAGGGAGAGTTAAAGCAGATTGTTTCTCAGCGGGGTTCGATGGGAAGTTCGGTGTCCAAAACACTGGGGAACGTCGGAGCAGCACTTGTGGCGACTAGTATTGATGCGAGCTTGTTGGTTGTACAGGCCTGTGTGAATGTTGCTGCCTTAGGCTTTTGAGAGAGCCCCTGGGGTGATTGAATTTTCTTACGATATCTTTATGTGAATTAGTTTTATACATTTTCTGGATATGTAGATGCGATTATCTGTGTATTATTTTACGAGGAATATCCTTTTTTTACGCTACGCAAGTACGATACATATTCCCATGTAGGTGTAGGACCTAGGTTATTCTGCACGAAATGAAATTTCAATGAATGTTCGACGACCTGGTGCAATCAACACGTGACCGTCTTGGTGCTTAGCAGCCTCCAAAGTTCCGTCACTTCCGTGTACTTTGCATTTTGACTAGTACTACTATGCTGTCCAGCAGAGTTTCCGCGCAGACATTTACACGTTCGCTTCTTTCTACAAGAAGATCTCTCCGAAATCTCACAATTTCACCTGCTTCCACTCCTCAACCTTCCCTTGCAGTCCAATGCGCCCGCTCACGTTTCCTACACTCAAGTTCAATACCACGGAGTGTAAATAAGCAGCCTTTCGTCAATATATTGGCGGATGAAATTCCACCTCCGGTTCAAGTTAGCTCTGTCTCACCCAAAGGTATTCAGCTCGCGGACGGGTTGATTATCCCATCCGCATGTATCTTTCTAGAGGGAAAGATTTTTCTGTGGGACACCCCGATGAGTTTGTGGGAAGGGTGGACAAAGGATCATTTCGAGGTATTTGAAGTGGTAGTTCCGAAACCTGGTACGTTCCATTGAACTCTAAAAGACAGTGAATTTCATGAATCCTCGATTTGACTCGGACTTCTTTAGAAATACTTCTGCTTGGTACTGGAAAGACTATTTCGCACCCTCCGCCGTTTTTGCGCGAACATCTGAATGAGATGGGCATTCAAGTGGATGTGATGGATACGGTGCGTTCCGTTTGTGTCAGGCCAATGGTCAGTCATATACTCACTCTGCCTAGCGAAACGCGTGCTCGACTTATAATCTCCTTGCTGAGGAGGGACGACGAGTAGCAGCAGCTCTATTACCTCTGACACCTCGGACATGGCAAAAAGCTCAGACGGGTTCAAGATGAACTGTTATATTGGGACAGAAAATTCGCTCGTTCGATACCACATGCTGGCCTTGCTATACAGAAGCTGCCGACTTTATCCACCTACTTCTCGTCGCTCATGTGTCTGGTGCTTTTCGCTTGCCCTTTCTTGATCCTGCTTCTAAAGAATCAGACGGAGGTGCGGCTTGCGACAGGACTTCGTCTTCGTCATCCATAGGTGGATCGGTGGCAGTGACGGGCATAAGGTTGCCTACATGGTACCGAAAGTATACAGGAAAATGATGACAGATGTTATATTGCAGTTCGTGGATAAGAAGGACAGAACGAAACGAGGGTGGATGGGCTGATAGAGAAGGTGTAGGAAAGTAGCACTTACCCGAAGAATCGCGAAACTGTATATACAGAATCTCCCAGTTTGCCAGACGGGCCTCCTTCAGATCCTTTGATGTATCCAAAATCTCATAGACGCCTATTTTGTCTCTTCCTTTCGCGACTTGGCATAATTCAAAATCGTCTGCACTCGTCACTTTCGGTACATCTTCTTCCTGATTTACATCTGAAGTGAGAGCAGACAATGCTTCCTCTTTCAGAGACGCGATTGTTGTCGCTGGTGGCAAGGTAAAGAAGATCGTCAACTTGTGTGTTCTGAGCAATATTTGATAGATTTTAGGAGCAGGTTTTGCGTAATTTGGAGCCTGAAAATCGATTTGAACGTGTTTTCAAGTCAAGACTATGGATTAGCTTACCATAGTGATACGCAGTAAAGGAAAGAATGGAAGTAGAAGCGAAAGACAGACGCGCCCAATCGACTCGAAATTATTGGTCCTCGGGAAATTCAGGCGCCGCTCAAATTCGTCAACTCGGTCTCTACGGCTATATCCGACGTCTACACCGTTCTCAACAATGAGCTCGTTTCAGCATGGTTCGGTGAAGACCAGACCATATGTCGACCCAACTCCATTACCAGAAGATGTGCCGAAAGTCGCGGAGCTGGGTGCGACAAGCGCACCCCTCAAGAGTGCTGCTTTCTTCATCGGAGCCTACTGCAAAGAATACAACGGTGAGTGGTCTCACGAATCGTCGTTCTATATGTCTGAATTGATGAGGGGGTACTTGTATGTTGGTCGGTAACTTAGAGGACTTCATGCTCTGCAAGGCAGAGGACCGTGATCCTGGACATTGCTTGAAGGAAGGACGAAGAGTGACGAGATGTGCGACGGACCTGTGTGTACCTTAGTTCTTTTGCGTCTCTGCTGTTCACTGAATACCATGATTAGGATTACGAAAATGAGGGAGAACTGCCTTTCGCAATTCCAAGAGCATTGGAACTGCCTGGAACGGAATAACCAGGTGCGGCCTCTCTAGCAATACTTCCTGCCCTTCCACGTTTCTTCTAACTAAATGTGCGGCCAATCCTGTCTAGGAATATTACTTATGCCGCAAGCCTGAGCGAACATTAAATGCTTGCATGTTCGAGAAACTTGTGCGTTACCTTCATCGTCATACTCTTGACAGAGAATTTACACTATCATTCGGTCGTAGGGTTTGACAAAGACCATCCCTGGTACACCTGAGGGCAAAAAGCCGATACATGAGGTCGAGAATCCGGTATTCAAGGCGATTCAGAAGTGAGGAGGGACCTGGAAGATACTGCCTTCTAGATTCTAGACGTTGTATAATTTAAATATCCATTTTTCTTTTCGGACTTTCGTCGTGCTTTTGAGGGTGCTCTTGGAACCTTTTGAGAGCCTATACAGTACCTTCAACATGCTTGTTTTGTACCTTTCTCGGTACACGAGCTGTCCATTCGATTGAAAAACACTTATGAGAATATTTAATTGTGCTACATACTTGAACTTGGCCAAACGGCGCGTCCTTCGGGCTTGAGTCAGAGCTCTCATGCTTGCTTTTAGCTCGCTACGATGCACTAGACGCCGCCTTCAAGCAAATCTGCCCATTCATGCACACCGATACTTTTCTACTCCATCTTCAGGACCTGAACATTCGGTTTACATTTCTCAGTCGCGTGATCCGTACTTCAACCTAACATTCGAGGACTGGTTCGTTGCTCATTTCCTTTAGTATGTGTCCCAAGTTGAGGACACGAAATCATTGCTCTTAGGCTTTTCAGACACAAAGCACCTGAAGAACCTCTCTTATTGTTGTATCGCGATGATCCGTGTGTTGTCATTGGGCGAAATCAAAATCCATGGAAGGAAGTGAACCTGTCATCTCTGCGCGCTAGAGAAGGGATTCCATTCATACGGAGGCGGAGTGGTGGGGGTACGGTGTATCATGTACGTCGCAAACCCCAAAAGTCGGCTTAGATACAGCTAACTCTCTGGAATTTAAATAGGATCCAGGAAACACCAATTTTTCTATACACCTACCCAGACACTCGTTTGACCGTCACGCTACAGCACGACTTGTTCTGCGGGCGGTGCGCTCGTTAGGGATTGACGCCAACGTTAATGACCGTAATGATATCTGCGTTGGAAAGGAAAAGATATGTCTTCCTTCTTCCGCCTTGGGTCTTTTACGTCGCGTAACCTTTGACCTCTCCCGGATGTCTACGTCTCTGGATCCGCGTACAAGATCGTAAACAAACGAGCATATCATCATGGTACTATGCTGATTTCGACGCAACTGAATACTCTCGGCGACCTTTTGCGTACCAGTAAAGTGAGCTCTGCTTTCCTTTCTCGTTCTGCTATACGTATCCTTTACACCCGTCGATGAGCGTCATTCCTTGATGTGAGAATGCTATGACTCGCAGAAGACGCTTGTCCTGCCCCCAGTCTTGATTTACCCCTTTCTTTATGAAACGGTTGATTGATTTAGCTCTAATAATCTTATCTCTTGCACGCTCAGGACACGATGCTAACCAAGGGCGTAGCTTCCGTACGCTCCCCTGTCTGCAATCTACAGCAATTCAATTCAGAAGTTACCCATGAAACATTTATAGATGCTGTTGTGCGCGAGTTTCGAGAAGAGTATGGTACAACAGATGAGGTGTGTAGATTCTTATGACATGCTTCTAGCACGCTCATTATTCTCACATACCAATCTTCAGACTCAGCTTGTAACCAAGGATGCGTTTGAAGACCTCGATTATATTCAGCAGGGGATGAAGGAATTACCGGTACGCCATATTGCATATCCCGTTATTCTTAAGCCTGCTGACCGATACCAAATTTGCGAATGTAGAGCTGGGAATGGGCATATGGTCAAACACCGGAATTCACATACGCCGTCAGCCAGTCCTTTGATTGGGGACAAGCTGTGAGTCGAGTCCTTTCGTTTCCGAATCTACAACTGACTCATGAACGCCGTTCGTTCCACTCATGCCGTACATGCATCCCATAGACCGTTGACATTAAATCTAAACACGGTGTTATTCTGGAATGCTTCATCCGCGTTTCAGATGGTCTAACTCAGAGAGTGCCAGTGCAGTCGATAGAAGAGGTCGAGAAGCTGTTTCTGAGAAAACGTTACGGGTTCGTTCCGGTGGAGACTTTCGATTCTTTGTCTTCTAGTGTACCCAGTCCTGTGCTAGAGGTCTCCCATTGGGTGCGAAATGTAATGAACAGCTGATATGTTGTGTGGTTCACGAGCTGTACAGTTTGCACACTCCGCTATCGGGGAAGGAGAGGACTGTATGTCTCCGAGTCTAAGCTCGTCCCTGGTTGTTCTGATTTCTTATTTTTACTGGCTGTGTTTGTGAGTGACGAAAACTTGTCTGCACCGCATCGCGTAAGACCCGTGAAAACCGCCGAAGCTGGGGAGGGGACGGCTGTTTTCGCGTTGACATACGCAAGGTGCGCCACGCAGAAGATTGAAAACAGGTCACGTGATCAACCGACGCCTGCTGAGCCCATTCCCCAAAATAATGTGGTTGTTGGCCCAAAAAACGGCACATTTTCAATGTGTTGCAGATAAAACGAGGTTAATGTTCGAATAGGGACCGGGACTGATCGAACTTGAACAGAAGTAATGGATATTCTTCATTGTAGAGCAACAGCCATCTATATTATCTTGTATGTTGTGTGTACCATACACTGCTCGTTTCAAATCCTGAAGGTGCGACTGGGTCATCCTAGCGCAGAAAGGTAAAATCAATAGCAAGAACATAGGAGAATTACTCGAAACGCACCCTTTGCCCACGCTTATGACCTGTTAACTGTTCGTCTCTCCTCATCATCATCTCATCCCAGTTATCGATGTTGTAGCGAATAGGCTATATATCACAGTCAGAAGGTGTGTTCTTGAGGGGTGAAAGGTTCGCAGGAGGTACCTTGCCCAAATTCTGCGCGCGCGTGGAAACGTTCAGTAGAGTTCCAGTAACTCCGAACATTGTGGTAACGAGAGCTATGGATAACAATTCTGGTGAGGTTTTACTTGGGCCTGAATCTCGAAGAAAAATCTACCGAATGGAATGAGCGCCTCCCAGGGAACAGGCATGATGGCGGTAGTTGAGAAGGTTATTTACTGATATTTGGCTAAGTCCCGTTCGTTGACGTCTGTCTTCGCAAAGGCCGCTGCTTCAGCTTGTTCAGCTCCTGTTGGCCAAGTCAGCTCTGCAGAATTCGAGCGTAAGTCATAAACAGTGCATATTGGACTGAACTAATCATCCATATAGGCAGTCTTGGGAACGTTACAATTAAAATGTGACTACAATAACGCTAATCTGTTTCTTTTCCTTGTTGAAGATTACGCAATGTGAACGAATTTTGGAACGAAGTTTTTACGAAGTTCAGAGGAATTAAGAGAGTATGAACTCTTTTCTGGGTTATGAAAATTTAGGGTCGGAAACGTGGGCATAACTGTGGTTTTGGTATGGCAACTCCAACTCCCTCCCTCCATTGGAATTCCACTGGACGGGATCGTCTATGAAAAACACCTCATCGTCAAGATGGTCGGTGTTAAAAGACATCCCTTCACTCTGGCCAAACTCTCCGTGCTGCGCAAGTGGGCTACTCATTGGCATCGACGAAGTGCTGTCATATAAGAACGGCGACGTCGCTGATCCACTGGCAGGAGAGTAATGAGGAACATTTGACGCGAAACTGAACTCGTCCATACTTCTAGCTCTCTCTGCCAAAGGATATATCAGATGCGCGTTCTTTTAAGTGACAAATCTGCTTACTAGAGCCGTCAAAAGGATTCATTGCAGAAGAGATCTGGTCCTGTTGACCTGCTATGTCAACATGCCATTCCGCTACGTTTACGGAGGGTGATGGTAAGGAGCCACGAGCCGCAGGAAGTGATGCAGGGACATATGGAGCGGCTTCAAGTATGGGAGCGAGAGAGTTCGGTGATGGCAAATTGCTTCGGTACTGGTGGACTGCTGAAGGTGAAGGTGCTAAACTGCTGGTCGGCTGGCTGGGTGACGGAACCGAATCAAAGGGTGGAAGATAAGTCAAGCCCTGGAGAGGCGATAGCTTCCCTGTGTCAGTGTCACTCGGTACTGATAGAGTGACACAAGGGGAGCTTTCCACCGACTCTTCTCCGATGAGGCTGGGAGACACTGCTGAGTCGAAGGGTGGAAAACGAGTGAAGTCCTGAAGAGGCGATAGTCTCCCACTGTTATCATAATCCGGTCCTGACAGAGTGATACAGGGGGGGCTTGTCATTGATCCTTCCATAGTACTCGCAGGTGCCGTGGCGATATGAGTGTCACCTTGTAGAGGGAATCCATATGTGGCGGTGGGTGCGCTAGGATCCGAGAATGCAGAACCTAGCGAGTAGGAATGATGAGAGGCACCTGGGGAATACTCCCCTAATGACGGGAAAGGACTATTCGGTGGGACACTCAAGTACGGTACTCCTGTGTTATCCCAGGAGTGTTGAAAGGGACGAGCCAACCCATCGTCTCGAACGCCAAAATTGGTGTTGTATCGTGTTGGTGATGAAGCGATGGTGGGGAAATCTGAGAAGGAAATTTTTGAGATGCGGGGCTGATGGAAGTTAGCAAGGCGTTCAAGAATCAGGTAAGAATCTTACATCTGAGTGAAAAGAGCCAATGTCATATTGACTTCGTGTAGCCCGGGCAGTACGGGACGGGAAACTTGCGGAACGAGAAAAGTTACTCCTATAATAAGGCTGAGGTTCTCTGCCGATAGTCCGGGGAAGGGCGCGACGTACGCCAAAATTAGACGGCACTTCAAGCTGACTCCCACTGTTCCCGTAACTGCTATTGACAATCTCAGAGTTTGCGTTTTGGTAAGAGTAGACAGGCTCGGGCAGAGAGTCTGTCTGCCCGAACGGCTGTATATCAGTTGAATTCTCGCTCGGAGTTTTGGTGCTTGAGAATAAATCCGAAAGTAATTCGTATGATGGAATTCGAGAAGCGTTGTCCAGAGGTTTCAACCGTGGTGATGGTGGACTCGCCACATTAGATTGTAATCGAGTCTCGTGGTCGGAGTCTGGGAACGGAACATCGGAGGTCGAAGCTTGATTAGATGATGAGTCAATATCCTCGGTAGCGGTCCGGAAATCTAGCTCGTCTTCGAAAACGATAGATGCCCCCGTGGCTGGTTGTAGCTGCCCCCCCTCCACAGGACGATACTTCCATCCGTGCAGCTGTTAAGAATACGCCATATGAGAAATAGTTTCAAAAGGTATGGGAGTGACTATATACCATGTCTCCGAAATGTTGCAACCGTCGAGGTGGTTTTCTGGGCCCGCCCTTTTTTCTTCGAAGCGTTTCTTTTGGTGAGCTGCCATCCTCTACATCCTTGTGGGGGTTCATGAACTGGAACAGTAAAAGACAGAGAAGTCAACGAGGTGGCGAAGATATGGTGCTGAGATGTCTATCCTTGAGCATACAGCTTTCTTATAGCATGAATCCTCGTGGTGTCCTCATGTTACTTGAAATCAGAAACATACTCACCTAGATTTGCTATGCACTGACACGGTGGGTTCGTGAGGACCAAAGCGCTAGTTGTGATGCCCCCAGGGACGCTCCGGTGAGAAATAACGAAACTACGGAGAAATGAATTAAGATAGGAAGGCTGAATATTCGGAGAACATTCTGCGAGATGTGAGGCAGTGTACGGCCCGTAAAAGCTGCAAGAAGGCGAGTGGTATGTTTTCTTGAGTGCGCCACACAGTCCTCCTACCTTCTAAATCGGGAAGCATATCACGCGGCTCGTGGGAACTAAACTTATCCTTCAAGTTATTCCGCTCGCCGCAGGTTCTTTTTACATTCTTCTAACCTGTGCGCTAAACCATGTCCACAACACGTTTTCATCTAGCCTAATTGGCGAACCATAGAATATTAGAATAGCGTGATTTCAGTAGAACTTCACCGTCTCCCTCATAAAAATATCTGTTTCAACTTCCAAACAAATCACGGAAGTTGTACTATCGCCGTGAGCTGTAATCTCATGAACTTGTACATATCGGTGACCGTCATCTATATGGGGCTCGATGAAATGCGTTCGACCTCATTGCACTCCCATAAAGTCAAGTGTGGCGCATATCTTAATGAAGAATCAGCAATGGCTGTAATTTCCACTGGCACAAAGTTCTTGCAGTTCAAGCTTGGATGGACTATCATTGACGGTAATTGCGCTGCTATAATTTCAATTGAATCGATTATACCTTCCTACTTCAGTGCTTACAGAAAGATTGGATTTCTAAGTACATAGCTAAACTGTGAAGTGCGAAGACCTCGGCACAGTCAATTGTCCGGTATTCACGTCCGTCTCTACAGCTGTAGGGCATACTAGGACGGTGGCCACAGCATCTGTCTATCGGAGACATCGAAAGTCTTTGCATCGTATATTAGAGGTACCGAGGCCTGTGAACGCTCCTCAAGATATTGAATTGTAGTCTGACTGGAGGCGAGAGCCCATGGATGAATATTCAGACTTGAGTGTCCTTGTGAAGGGTGGATTGACAGCACTTCTGCTGTTGCGGATAGCCCCAGACGCAATGGTCATAAAAAAATAACTTGCTAGCAGCTCCCGCAATTACTAGAACCACTAGGGAGACTCGGTCGAGGTATGCCTTCTTGCCTGCTTACTTCACTTTTTGGTCAGTCTCTAATCAACAAATCTGATATAAGAGTAGCATCTCATGCGTGATGAAACACGTCAGCTACGAAAAACACGGGTTTCGACCAGGCATGATTCAGAGATGAAATTCGAGCAAGTACTCATAATCTTCCATTACCGCTTCAACAGAACTCTTCAATTTTTCCGCAGTATCTTCACCCCACTCGGCTGCCCATTTACTTGTCTCCTCCTCCATATTTGGGACTTTGAAGACGTCCTATGAGCAGACCATTAGCTATTGGTATCGGTCTGAGAGATACTTGCGACTCACAGGATTTACTTTGACGCCAGAAGAGGACCGAATCTCTCCAAGAAACGCGTCGTTTCCTACATCGGTCAGATGAGGCACCGGCAAATTGTGTCCAGGTGCCCAAGTATACTGAATCAATGTCGAATCTATACGTATTCTCTCACACAACTTCGTCATCAAAGCTTCAGTGTCGGCCACGAGCCTGTCCCCGTCGAGGACTACAGGCCATGTTCTTTCGTTGGCTTCCGAGTCCTCATGTGGCTCGCGGCTAGTACGGCACCAGGACTCAAACAGCTCTCGCTGGGAACGAAACAATTTCTTATACTCCGCATCAGAGCCTAAGATATCGTGTCCTAGGGTTTTTTCAGCTTTGAAGAATGACGGAAATACCCGAGCTGGGTGGCGTATCAAGATGATTGGAGAGAGGGTGTGGAAGAAGCGATCCGAAAATAAAGTGGGATTCAAGGTTGTGGTGATCGTTTCAGTGTTGCTGAGCCCATTTGTAATGTCCAGCATGCGGTCAACCACTGGGGTGCGATATTTATACCCGCCTGCATGTAGAGCATAAGTATGCTCTTTAATGACAGGTATCTTTCCCTGTAGTTCGCTATCTAAGTCAAATTGCGATTGATGCATGGGCAAACACCCACCTCTCGCTCCATCTCCGCTATAAGTGTCTGAAGAGCGTCAATCTGTCCTTGGTAAGTCCACTCTTCAGCATTTGGGTCCGAGACGTTCCACAAAGTTTTGATTCCATCGATATCTACTTGGCGGACCGGTGAAGCAGGATACAAGGAATAAGCAACTTCAAGTGGGTAGTGAGAGGTTGCCAGAGCTGGATGGGTTCCTAGCAGCCTCATGAGGAGGTGCGATCGACTGCGAGGAATGGAATATACGAAAATGCGCCGACGTTCTGAGCTACTACTCATGATGGTGAACACAGGACTCAAGGGGCAATGGCCTGAGGAGCTTGTGGGCCTAACGCATTTATACGTTTATCGCTCGTGACGACCAAATTGACATCACACGTTACCCAGGACCCGGTATGCGCAAAACACCGTCGACCTCTTGATAACGCGGTTCGAATTGAGACTACCATTGGACATGTGAAGGACAGACTCTATTTCGAGTATCCACTAATGATGCCGTGAAGTTGTCTGCCATATCGATGCCGTAGTACCTGTAAGACGGAAATTTTGCACAGGTCCCTTCAGAGTAGGTTGACATTAAACAATGGTATTCCTGGTCAAAAGCTTGGTAATTCGTTGTGATGGCTTCTGTGCACAAGTAGCAGGTAAAAGTAGGTGTTCCTTTGTCGTGGACCTAATTTCTAGATGAGGTCGGAAGTCCATGAGGACTTGGTACAAATACCAACATACAACCAGCTCAACCATCCGACACCATCCGAGCAGCGACGACCTCCATCTCACCATGCACGCCTCCCTCATTCGCCGTCAACTCGGTGGGCTAGTTCCCCCAAAGATTGCCACTCCAAGCTCCCTGGTATGCACAACAATTTTTTTAGATTTTCACGTCCTGCTCAATCCTTCAATATGAACCGCAGTCTGGAGGCTCTGGTGCCGGCCTCGGGCCTCTCGTCAACTTCTACTCGAAACTGCCCAAGGGCACTGCTGCCGCTCGCGTAAGCGGTCTTAAAGGACGCTTTTTCAGCGGTGCCAATGCATCAGGTGCACCTTTGGCCGCGTTAATTGTTGGTTTATTCGGTATTGGATACACCATTGATTATAACAGTAAGTCACTCTTTTCTTCCTTTCCTTACATATGCTGACACGCTACGCTACTCAGTGCACTTGAGTGAGTCCATTTACGAGGTTTTTCTGTTGCAAGGACTGCCATTAACATCGCATTCCGAATTTTTCAGAACACCACAAGAACCACGCACACTAATCATAAGACTTGGTCTTCGGATGGAGGTGGTCGATTACTTCTGGAGCTTCTGGAACTTGCACGTCGATATAGAGCAATCAAAATTACTTCATTCTCAGCGACATGAAATCCCGTTGGATTAGTCTTTTCGCTCCTGTCTGTGAGACATGGCCGGCATCGCAGTACCTTCACAGCAGAAATGGCACTGAGAACACTTTACTGAAATCATCTTTTTCCTTCTTCGTTCCCACTTTCCTCCTCACATGGTCTTTCTAAAGTTCAATGATGCTGTTGCCGCCGGCTCAGTTATAGAGCCATATATCACTAGACATCACTTCAAGCCGTATATTTTCATTTCCAATGGCTTTGCTGTGACCTTAATCTGAGTGTTTATATTCAGCTCGTTATCTTCGTGGGTATGCGTTCGCAATCTTAGGCATTCAAAAGGGTGTCGAAATCTGAAGTTTCGCTGCCACGTCAGAATCCCAAGCCCAGACCAATACACTTACTCAGGATCTAAGTGCTTCGGGAGAAGGACCTAGGGTGGTGTGCCCACGAATAAAGAGGTAAGTCACCGGGACTCCTACCTCCTTGCCGCGTTAATCATGAGTGACACCGCAGACCATATGTGTGTAATTGTACGTTCAGTACCTTGACGGATTCTGTTACACCTGCTGGTCAAACTCCTTGGAAGCCATCTAGCCCTAGCAAGCTCACTTTATCCGCTGCAAGCGGCTCTTATGCTGGCCAACAAGCAGATTCTGATAGAATTGGCAGAGTTGTGTGTTTTTAGGACTCAACTGAAGAAGGATGTCTTACAGAGGTTCATGGCCAAAAAGAGCACGGAGTAGGAAATAATCTATGGGCTCAGTGACAAGCAGTGCAGCAGCGACTCCGATTGCTTTCACTCCGATTATTCTGAAAGTTGGGCGAGCTTTTCTCTTGTCCGGCTTGCTCAAATATTCTGTCTACAGTCTGATGGACATTCGACCGGATCGAGGTATCTGTACATGTGGGACTCGGTGCAGCCAGGACTCGTTCCGAGTCGCCATAGTTCTACATTCACTCCCAAGTACTATCAGTGACACATGCAATTTTCGGAAGAGCGGATCTACAGGTTTGGCCCTGTATTAATATTTCTATCAGTCGAAGGAACAGAGACCAAACAAAAACTCTACATAATGTACAGGGAGGCAAATTTCTGTCTAGAACTTTGCAACCAGTATCAGCAAGAAGCCCTATTTTTACAGCACGTTTCATAACATGACCTCCACAGACGTAGGTCACCGTGTAACGAATTTAGCAATTCGAGAAGTTGACCCATGTTAACCCCAGAACCTTAGAACAGCTACGTAGTCATCTGCACTCGTTGAGTATTAGGCCAAAGATATGTATCATCTTCTAGAATATATATCTTCAGCTGGTTACTCACGAACAATGTATATAATAGGGTGCCTCACCCACATTCCTGTCTCCTTGTCTTGCCTGTCATGAATAGTACCTCAGAGTATACACGTGTCTTCATCTGCTCGATTCCTCGTACTCGATCTCACTTACTTGCCAAGTTACTGGGGAGCCATCCAGCTACAGCGACCACAAATTATCCATTGCAGGTCGCCTTCTCTGTTGGCGCGCAGTTGGCAGATCATGACAGGATCCGTAAAGTCTTCGATGTTTCTGACCCGACTGCCGAAGAATACACTTACCAAGGACAAATTGACACTCTCCAGAGATTCATAGCCAAGACAGAGTGTGAAGTAAGTCACGATTGAAGCAATCGCAGCGTCGCTGAGTTTGCAAATTACAGGGAAAGGTACCTGTCATCAAGGAGCATGTGTATTGCGTCATGAAGCCTGGCTTGTTCCAACCAGGCGGATCGTATGACACCATTCCAATGGCTCCCATGGTTGACCGCATGCTTGACATTAACGCAGGTGGGGCCAACGATACCAAAGAACAGCAGCGTGTTATACCCAGCACAATCCCGAACCCCACTGTGCTATCAGACCGCTTCCTCTTCTCCTTCTCCCCAATTATTCTGATACGGCACCCGGTTCATGCGTTCCCGTCATACATACGAGCTCGTAAAGTCCTAGGAGTAGAACTATCAGGCCCTGACGCAGAGGGCAAGGCTTCATACCGTCTTCAACGAATTCTATTTGATTACTGGCGGGGACGTACAAGCCGTGAGTCTGACAGCCAAGATAGTAAAATACAGCAAGGATGGCCTGTCGTCCTTGACGGGGATAGGCTTGTCGCTGACACAGAGGGCTTGATGAAGAAGCTGTGTGAAAGGCTGCGTATAGATCCAGCTTTGGTTCAGTATAGCTGGGCGCCCGTACACGAAGTGCCCCAGCTAAGTGACAATGCACACAAAGCATTTCTTACCCAGATTAGGACCTCTACTGGCGTTCTTACGGATCCTGTGAGTCATTGGCAAGAATTTCTCTTACCCCCCTCATCCTGTTCCTCACGATCGGTCGTTTGCTCCTAGAATGCCATCCTAGCTCCAGATATGGAGGAAGAGATGAAAAAATGGGTCACGGAGTGGGACGAAGATATCGCAAAGAATTTGGAAAAACTTGTTCAGGCTGCGATGCCAGATTATGAGTATTTGCTTCAGTTCCACATTTGAATAGTCGGCTTGTCTAGTCAAATGATTCTTTGATTTGCATGTATTATATCACATACCGGCTCTAAGCTACTGTCTTTGAGTTTTATTTGTTATCTAGGGTGTGAGTTTGGTTTGAGTAAAGAGAGAGCCCTTTCTTGCCATTATCTTGCCAGGTAGTACGGACAGCCGGCAAGCCGTGGGAAACGTGTCTAAGCGGCAGGCAAGTGTGACTGTTGTTCCTCCTCTGTCCCCCACTGGTCTGTCCGATGTCGCCATGAATAGTATTTTCTGTAACTCTCGCATATAGTCACACGATATAGAAAGAACAATCTCGTCAATTTTGACCCTCCCTCAAGATCCGATCCCCAGGACTCATACTCGAGGTCTGCTGAGCCAGAATTTACATGATTGGCAGACGGTGGTACCCACTTTGCGGTTCTTACGTCTGGTATAAGCCAGAATTACCATGACTGGCATCCGGCGGTACTATCCACCTTGCGATTTTTACATCTGGTGAATTTACATGACTGGCAGCCGGCGGTACCCACCTTTAAGCTGCTGTTCTTACGTCTGGTATAAACCAGAATCTACATGTCTAGCAGCCGGCGGTACCCCATTTCCTTGCCATTCTTACGTCTGGTATCTAGTTGCTATCTACGCCATCGATAACTAGAGCCTGCCCTTCTGTAAAAGGTATGCATCTTAATTCCCGACACCTTAAAAATTTGTGTGAATATCTGATTACAGGTTTTTAATTGAAGTATTTCCGCCATGTTCCCGGCGAAGCCTGGTGATGGGTTCCACTTCAAGGTAAGTACAGGATTTATCACGCCAGGGAGAATGTCGCGGAGTCACAATTGTCTGTTATTCCAGACGAACGAAAACGTGAAGCAAATTACATAAATCACGAATGCATCATATATAGAATCGTTAGGTTCCTAGGACCTTCAAACCATTTCCCCTTCCTGTGTACACCATGGTTACTAGCCCAGGACATCTGCGCATCTTCGTGTACTCGATCCCTCGCAGTCGATCACACCTCCTTATGAAGTTGCTAGGTACCCATCCAGCTTTGGCAACCTCACAATACCCACTGGAAGTTGCTTATGCTGCGACCCCTTCCCCGGGACACCCAGGAGATGCCGACAAAATTCACCACTGTTTTGGCATTTCGGACCCGACCGCTGACGAATTCACTTACCAAGCACAAACCGACACCCTTCAGAAACTTGTAGCAACGACAGAGCGTGAAGTGAGGTGTTCAAATCCGAAACAATGGTAGTTTGACTAACACTTCACTATGAATTGCAGGGAAAGATGCTTGTTGTCAAAGAGCACATCTATGCTGTCTCGAGGACCAATATCGCAGACCGGGGATACGACCGTCCCCCATTAGTCGATCGCATGCTCGACGTTAGCACGAACGAGCCTACCAGCGCCGAAACACCTACGACGATCTTGAACCCCACTGTGTTCCCTGATCGTTTCTTCCTTACCTTCTCTCCAATCATTCTGACACGACACCCAGCTCGTGTATTCCCTTCATTCCTAAGAGCTGAGAAGGCCTTGGGATACAAGGTTGTAGAGTCTGATCTGGAATGCCAGAAGATATACCGTCGTCAGCGAGACTTGTTGGACTTTTGGACTAGTGCGATTCGCAACTCCCCGTGCGACGCTCCCGGGAAACGAGAATGGCCCGTAGTGCTGGACGGTGACAGGCTAGTAGCTGACACTGCAGGCCTGATGGCAAAGTTGTGTGAGAAGCTGCACATAGACCCAGCATTCATTCAGTATACTTGGGTGCCTGAGCACCCACAGGGTGTGGAATTGACTGATGCAGTGTCTGTAGCGTTCTTCGGGGATATTCGATCCTCTACAGGTGTCAATGTAAATCCTGTGAGTCTCAAGAGTTCCTCTGTGGTTCTAACACTGTTACTAACGATCAATATCTTTCAGGGCGCGCTGAAAGTTCCAAACATGGAAGATGAGATAAGAAAGTGGACAACGGAGTGGGACGAAGACACTGCGGAGAAGTTGAAGAGTTCTGTCGAAGCCGCAATGGAGGATTATGAGTACTTGTTGCAATTCCACATCTGAACATGACTTGCTGAGGTTGCTTGTAACTGACATGCAGTCTGTTGCAAAATCAACTCACAAGCAACCCCAATCATCTTTTTGCATGCTCTACATTCACTAGCCGCTTATGCGAACTCTAACCATTCCAAGTCTTAATGAGACAAGTGGGGCTAAATCATCGGGCTCGGAGTTTCTAAATGCCCTATGAGCATTCGAAACCTGTAAATCAACTTATGTGAGTCCCTATGATATGTGGGGACCCTCACAGGATCCAGTGCTATCCATAAGGATCTTGTCTTCCAAGCAAGATAGTTAGATTATGAGATTGTTATCTTTGATCAATAGTAGTCAGGCCTTGTTGTATTCCAGTTCTGGGAACATGACTACAGCAACAGCTGGCTGCAGATGGTCAAGTATAACAGGCCTGTATTTTCGCCGAAATCTTGGAAGCGAGCGGTATAAGGAAATTGCACCACATAGCCACAGCGACTCTATACACTCATCGCTGAATTTCGCAGGCTACATCGTTGTTTCCCCGCGTTGTTCTCGCAAGGCGGAAAACCATTTTATTTCCCACATTGAACGCTTCTATAAAAGAATGACCGCCTGGTAACCCCTCCTTTGTGAGTTTACCATGAACAACTCAAGAAATCGTCGTGTTTTCCTGTTCTCGATTCCTCGTAGTCGATCGAACATGCTTATCAAGTTACTAGAGGGCCATCCGGCTCTAGCAACTTGGCAGTATCCGTTCGAAGTAGCGTTCAATGCAGGTCCTGCTCGCAAAGATCAAGTGGATGATCCCAAGGCCATGGGTAGTCTATTCGGCATCACAGACCCGAATGCTGAAGAATTCAGTTACCAAGGATCGTTCGATAAGCTTCAGAAGTTCATAGCCAAGACGGAACATGTGGTATGTTGTAGATTCCTTCTTCAGAGTAGTCGCGGTCTTGCTGACCCCAGGAATCGCAGGGAAAGATTCCTGTTATCAAAGAACATATGTATGCTGCCATGAGGCCTGACCTTCTTTACACAGATGGACGGCTTGATGGTGTTTCTGTGCCCATAGCCGATCGCATGCTGGACGTCACCGCCGAGGTAGACGGGCTCGAGGGCAAGGAAGCGGATAACTTTCCCGGGACGTTGAAAGCAGCCCCGAATCCTACCATACTGCCTGATCGCTTCCTGCACACTCTTTCCCCAATCATTCTCATACGACATCCGGCTCGCGTGGTCGCCTCGTTCCTGCGAGCTGGTGAGAAATTGGGGCAGACGACGTCGAGTCCATGGTTTGATTTCGGGATGACGTTCCGCTACCAGCGAGCACTTCTTGATTACTGGAACAACACTAGTGATGATCGTGGCTCGGAAACGGAACAAGGATGGCCTGCTGTCATAGATGGGGATAGGCTTGTGACTGACCCTGAAGGAGTGATGAAGAGGCTCTGCGAACGAATACACATAGACCCGACTTTGATTAAGTACACTTGGGCGCAGGGGCACCAAGTCAACAAAATCACCGAAGTCGTTTCTGCAGCATTCTTTGACCAAATTCGGAGTTCTACAGGTATCAATGCAGATCCGGTAAGGCCAAAGATGAACATTTTCTCTTGCTCTCTGATTCTTTCTTATCGTTGGCATTGCTGCTTCCAGGATGTGGCCAAAGCTCCGGACCTAGAAGCAGAGACCAAGAAGTGGGCTGCAGAATGGGATGAGGAGACAGCAGAGAAACTGAGAGGTCTGGTTGAAGCTGCATTGGGTGATTATGAATACGTGCTTCAGTTCCACGTCTGAAAGAGTCTGGCTCTTCGATAGCAAGTGTTCTTTCACTTGCTCGCTTGTTTGTTTGTAAGACGCCAATAGTTTTTGCCTTTTTTCCCTTTCATTTGAAGCTCTGCGTATACATTATCTTAAGCCAAGCTTGAAAATTTGACGGTGTGGATAAGAATAGAAGAGAAAATAAGGGAGACGCGTAGCAAACGCTTAAGCGCGCGCTTACTGGGCGCTTACCGTGCCAGGTCCTCGCCAAGCGCCCGGCACGCGGCAGGCAAAGACCTGGAAAGCTTGCGTGACGATTGCTCTTTGTACCAAAATCCATTTCGCCACTTCGTATGCCTTGGGACATTTCCTAGCTCTTCCTAGCTCTAGGATACTACTCACCCAGTCTATATGAATAGACTATCTCGCAAAAACTCCTATCATGCGCTAGTCTTCCCAAAACTCACCGTCTCGTCCCGAGTTCTTTGTCGCAGTTATTCAATCCAGGACGGCAGTCATGCACCCGAATCCAGCGACCGATTGGACCCAAAAGACCTAGGGCCGGAGTCAATACCCCCCGAAACGAACATCCCACAATTCGTGTCCATGAAAAACGCACCGCGGTTGACCGCTGCAGCACAACTAGGTCCTCCCACCCAAGTTGCATGTTATTCCCGACTTGCACCACACATATTTCGTTACAACGAAAACTCATGTTTACGTCGATTCAAAGAGCCCCCTTTAGGAGTACACCTGTTTGGTGGCATGACGAGGTTTTTTGAGCGTACTCCAGAGGTGCTTAGACTTCTTCATCGGCCGATGTGTGTGGATCCTGCTATCCACGCTTGTTTGGAAAGACCAAAAGGACAGCAAGCGCTCCTGCAGGCAGATGTTGTGATTACCAAGGGTGCTATGGTTAAGTATGGTGCAATATCTGTGTGGAATTGCAGCACTGATTGACGCCATGTGTTCTTCAGTTTACTTTACGGATACGGGAGTCTCAGCGCATCATACATAGATGGGAAATTATATCTGGAAGAGCATGATGCAAAGAAGTTGGAAATGTACGTGTCTGTACTCTATTCATTGTATCAATTCATTAAGCAGACTGTGATCTGAGCAGGAAAATGAATCACATTAGTTACGCACCGTGCGTACTCGCTGTAAATGTAGCTGTTTATATTCATTGACAGACTGTTGCAGATATCGCTTTAAACGATTTTGTACAGAGCTGTATTACCCATCGCCTAAATTTTATCCACCGACAGGCTTCAATGACTGGGTTGCTGTGGTGTCACGAACATTGGGCGGTCTCAATTTACTCGTGGCGGGAACAGTACCCTGCGTGACCGGTACGTTCAGGTCGCGTGCTTATCTGTTGTATTGATACCAATGAATGTCATCCCAGATCAATACATAGCACGACCCGAGTGCTATCTTGATTTGCGGTCGAGGTGCGCCCACTCGTGAGCATTTTCCATCTATCCTTAATCGATAGACACAGCTGATCGTGGTCGATTCTCAGTACGAAGGCCAAAATCTGGAAACATTGGTTCTTTGCTTCGCATTCATTAGGTATTCCCGCCATTCACGTCGGATACCGGGATGGAAAGAATATGCTCCTGAGCACCGAGCGTATACAAACCGACCAGTTGCCTGAGCTGGTCAACAGGCACAAGGAAACGGAACAGGATACGTGGAATCCCGAGGACAACATCGACAAATGTTTCCGAGCTCTCTATGTGCTGCGGAATCATTTTCAGGAAGCAGTCGATGAGCGAGAGTTCCGGAATCACCGGTTTAGAGACAATGTGGTGTGGCGTGTTGATTTTCTCGGTAGAAAAGCAGATGAACTTCGTGTGCGAGAGCTGAGAGCGAAGGAGGTTGGGCTTGAGCTTGATGGCTGGGCAGATATTCCTGACAGGACTAGTCAGAAACGAGTAGGCATGATTGGCTTACATTTGGTAAGGCGTTTGCAAAAGCTTCAGATGTTGTAGTGTGTTGTGTTACATAGCTATGTAAACGATGGATGTGATGGATCAGGAACGCTGTGTCCTCGTCGACAGAAGTTAAACATGTTTCTAAAGTAAGAGACGAATCTAATTCAGGCGGCGGGCGCTTGGACGGTTGTATACATGCGCTAGGATCTCACGTCCATCGTTTTCCCCTCCTTCCTGCTATGGCCCTATACAATCGTAGCTTTAGTGCTCGAGGAACGCATGAGGACGATCCTGCGCCCGAATACCACCCAACGCTTACTCGAAGGTAGCCTGTTGCCGAGCGCTTGAGTGACACTTTACTGACTGGTCAATTTTCTCTTCATTTTCTCCATGAATGATGTTATATCTATCTCCAGTGATTCATCAACAACAGGTTCCTCGTCTGTCAACTCCAGCTCACTTTGGCATGGGCAGTTTGAGGAACCCTTACCACCATCTTCGGCACCGTCAAAGTCAGTTTCATTCCATCAGCTTCCATTTTACCATTCGACCGCCTCACGCTGAATGAAGACAGCAATTTAGTGCACCCAGAAGAGGTACACCAATATCACGAGCACGACCAGACCGATATCAGTATACGTATAACCTCATAGCAGGCTCGGCACCGCTGCAGTTTTTGATCTCGTATGTGTTGTGTCACTGTTTATCGGACTTTAGCCCTCTTTAGCCGCCCTCAGCTGAGCTGACGAATTCTTTTGTCTGATAACATACAGAGTGGAACCGTCTAATGGAAAACCGACGAGCGGGAAATATACGTTTCGTCTTTCACTCAAGGTTGGAAAGACAGAGAGGCCATTAGGAGATCCAGTTACCGTCAATCTTTCCATCGATCCGAAAAATTTGGAGTTTATCGTTTTGTGCGTGCTTCTATCACCCTCGCCTTCTTCCATCAGCCCTGAACAATCCTTCTGTTGTGTTGTAGCATATTTCCTGGCAAAGCGACAGTTCCTCCGGGGTGTCTGTATGCTTATCGTGTATGGCTGCGCGCGAATTTGGTCGACCACCGGATATTCGGAGACGACGAGCTTTGGGTAGGCAAGGACCCAGATTTCGAGCTTATTACAGATGCCTCCTTTGCTCGGCTCAAGTCTGTCACACCGAACTCGCAGGTGTACGAAGGGGTGGTGGGGAGAGCGCGGGTGTCGTTCATTGCAAAGTACGCCTTAATCTGATCTTGATTACCTTGGTTTTAACTTTTCACTAACAACGCCACTTGATGTAGATGGGTACATGTTGCCGAAGGACTTTATAAATACAGTCTGGAATATGAAGCAGGCGGGGTGGGGGCAACATTGATGGATGATTTCCGGCTTATTTTACAAACTGACCCGCGGACTGTGACGTTCCTCATCTAGTACGCAGCCTCTTCGTCCTCGTCACTCTTTCCCAGATTTTGACTCGTTTCCCTCCACCCCTTTAAGCACCGTTCCAATGACTTCAGTGCCTGTAGGCGCCTCACACCGTCTCCGCGTCTGGATGAAAACCCTCCTCCCACTAGCGACCAACACATCTGCTATTTCACTCCCTTTCAACGACTCTTATATCTATCAACGAATATGGAAATCCGACTCGTTTAAAGTCGGCTCGCGGTTGGATTTCGACTCTTTAGGGAACAAGATGATTATGGGATACGCCAATGGACCGCCGAAAGTTTTTACGATGTCCCAGTCGAGGGATAAGTATGAGGCAAAGGGGTCCATTGAGCTTGGGTGATTTACTCTCTAACTTATTCTATATTCTTCCTTCTTTCTTTAAACCTTTTCATGATTTTATGTACATGGTATTCGAGCTGGCTGTAAAACTAAAAGCACTGTACTATACATTACAAGCAGTGATCCTCCCCACTTTTCATGACTCCCCTTTATGCTTCGTTATGTGTTAACGCTGGTTTTCTTCGTTGTAATCATAACCTCCTCCTTCAACGTCTATCATATATACATCTAAAGTTTCACTTAAAGTACATTCACTATTACCTATTTAATTAAATGTTTACACCGCAACCTTAGCAGAGAGAAAATCGGTCCACTCTTTCTCTCCCCAGCTGCTCGAAATCTCGTTCGCAACAAGTCCATCCCAAAGCACAGTCGGCGAAACATGGATTCCGTTCTGCCTCGAGAATTTGACTGCGCGGAAGAGTCAGTAATGACGGTACTATGACAGAATATGGCGAGATCATTCGCTCACTGGTGTATTTCAGATCATCAGTGACGGCGTTTCCACCGTTCGGAGAGCTCTTCAGTTCGAGTTGAGACTTGAAGTCGTTGACGAGATTGCTTCCGATGACGCTTTCCGCGAGCTTGGCGAGATTGGCGCGAATTTGGAGAGGTGTTTGGTTTGAGGAGGGGATGTCAAAGTAGTCGCCTTGTTGCTTGAAGAGCTACGTGTACATAGGTATCATCAGTACTCCGCATACAGCTGAATCAGCTATCGCCTGAGAAAGAGTTAATCTTACAGCTAGAGAGAACGCCCAAAAATCTTTCGGCGCAACACGAGCAACCTGTTACGTCGCAAGAAACGCGCCTTTAAGTAGTAGTTCACGGTTGGGTACATGTATGAGATCGCGTACAGCAAGGCCCGCTTCATGCACAAAGGTCGAGGTCGCGTGCCAAGGCTGAACTTGAGGCCTGAAAATGACCTTGACTTTGCCATCGTACTTGCCTCCCGGACCCAGGAGAGGTTTAAGGACGTTATCGATGGCCAGGCTCATTTTCGCACTGAAATAAGTCTGAGATCGATTGTCCTTTCAAGAGTTCTATTAGAATTGCTAACCTGAATGGGCAAACATAATCCACTGCGAAGAACTTTATCAATCAGTTTGACCAGGACAAGCTTTAACGGAAGCGTACAGAAGATATCCAGGGTGTGAGGTGCATCAGGCGCACCAGCGATGATGAGGGCACGAAGACTGGGTTGAAGAGCCATCTGAGCAGTAAGTGGTAGAGGATGAATAAGTATGACGGCAATATATGGTCCGTGCGTCACTCTCGATTAGGGTGTGGCCCGCCCCGCGCCGGGCGAATGTTGCTCGCTCTGCTTTGCCTCTACTTTATTTGGACCTCCGAGCTCAGTAACTAGGTGAAGAAACCGCTGAGCTTACAGGTCGACGCTAGAACTTCAATGGAGTTCAGCACATACCTCGCCCAACTCAACGACGCTCTCGTCGCTGAAAACGGACCAAACCTGGCGTACTTGTTACGACCTACAAGTCCACACGGGAAACTCCTCGTGAAGGAGTTTCGAAATCCAACAGTGAGCCGAATCCTTGTTTGAATTCCATGTTCATTAAGTGATTTATAGCAAGAATCGCTCGAACGCGCTTATAAAGGCAGCATCGAATCTCCGTGGGACGAGATCGCTATAAAATACGTTCTGACATGCTCGCATGTGGCTAGGCGTCGACCGGGAGAAGCTTTCAGGGAGCACTCAGCGCTGGTTCTGTGAGTAGGTGATGGCAGATTTTCTCAGAAACCGACAAAATTGATGGGGTTTTTGTAGCGCCTTTCTCCGGTTCTTCACTGAAAACAGAGGCTGGACGCTCCCGGCACTATTCTCCGTGCTTCGAGACTTGCGCGATCTGGCGTTTGATGTAATTGCGCGATTCATTACTAGTTGGCGCAGTTCACATACGTTCATCAGGCAGATTTTCATGCAAAGTATACTGGGCAGAAGAGCGACTGTATGGAGGATGCAGCTCGAACGATAGCGAAGGCTTTTGGGAATTGTGTAACGGACAGGTGCGCTCGCAACCCTGCTACTGGTAGTACCTCAGACTGATCTGTCTCCTAGGACATCTCCCCCAGAGCAATCGCGAAAATGGGGCGTGTACTATGTCGTAGGCCTAGTACTAAAATGTTATTTCCGAGTAAGCTGTGTTTCCAGCATCAAATATTTTCTCCGGCTCACGCGTTCCCTTCAATATAGATACGACGAATATCCCTCTCAAAAAATATTTTGAGGGCGCTTGAAGCCAATCGTGACATTCCTGCTCTATCTCAATACCCTCGGTCGCATCAGGTGCTCCGCCTGCCATACTCCATTCTAAATGTAATTTGGCTGATAGTTCTTTCAAGGTGACCTACCGCTATTACCTTGGAATGCTACATTTCCTCAACGAAGAATATGTTAAAGTATGTCAATCCTCCAACCACACGCGATCCTAACTCTCATTGTTCTTTAACCCAGGCCGAGCAAGAACTAACCCTCGCCTTCTACCACTGTCACGTCGGTGCACAGGCCAATCAAGAGTCAGTTCTCCAGCTCTTTCCCCGCTCTTCATCTCTACAACTTACGTGTTGTAACAGACGAGTCCTCACCTACCTCCTTCCCCTCCGCTTACTCAAAGGTCACCTTCCCTCTGACGAGCTAATGCAGAGGTTCCCCGTCATTCGAGAAGTCTTTGCTCCCTTCATTGCCGCCATACGGAAGGGCGACCTAGCAGCGTTCGACCGGGCGCTGGACACTTGGGAACGGAAACTTGTTGACCTCAACCTTTACCTGACAGTGGAAAAATCGCGGGAACTTTGTCTGAGAGGGTTGTTCCGTAGAGTGTATGTCGCCCATACCTTCTTCTTACGATCATCCTTTCTTTTGATCTGACGTTCGTTTCTACTTAGATGGGTAGCTTGTGATAAAAGCTCTCGAATCCCAATTTCCATGTTTCACTCTTCTTTACGGATATCCGGAATAGATGTGGATGAGGAAGAGGCGGAGTGTTTGGTGGCGAACATGATTTATAAAGGATTCATGCGAGGGTATATCAGCCATGAAAAGCAGATGGTCGTATTAGCCATGACGAATGCCTTTCCGAGGCTCGCTGATAGGCCGACACCGTTTGGGTATCTATGAATTCTGTTTATTGGTGTAATACAACTTGTACAGCCTAAGAGCAATGAAAATGAATGATTGGTGTTCCATACACATTCGGTATATATAGCCTTGGAATCAACTACCAGCTACCCAAATTCCCTCCTAAAACAAATCCACCACACCTCTTTCCGGAGACAAAACACCCACCACCTTAGCCTCAAAATCCAAAATCGTACCACCAGCAGTCGCCACAAGATCCTCCATACCCTCAACCTTACTAAGGTCCAATCCGAGAAGTGTCTCCAGGTTTGAGGACGCTAAAGCGATAGCGCTAGCGTCGGAAATTGTACCACCAGCTTCCAGCGCAGCCTACATGTTACATTTACACATTTCGCATATGAGTTAAGCACCGACGCAGGCGCAGATACTCTCGAAAACTCACCCAACCGATATCAAACCTCGTGTTCCTTACATTCCACGTATCGCTCGCTCCAACGCCTACAGTAACGTTGTGTTTGATGAGGGTAGTAATAGCGCTGTCTTTCGTCAACGGTGGACCAGGCAGGCTTTTAAATATCACATCAAGACATTGAGACAAACAGTGGGGTGCTCAGAGTTAGCGCCCGATAGATATTAGACACGAATAAACTAATGTAACTCACATCCTCAGTCTTTCCCAATTCTTAGGGAAAGGTCTCGTAGGCGAGACAATAACTCCTACGCCCGCAGCACCGATTTCCTTTGCTATCAGATGTGCTTCCGAAGCTCCTGCGAACGTCAATCGAATCTTGGAGTTCGAACGAGCCTCGACTTCAGCTTTGAGATTGATCAAAGAAGCCATGATATCTGCGCTTTCAACCGAAATGACTAGAGGTATTTTTCCCTATGGGCAAGTAACAAGTAAGTGTCTCGATCTTCCAGGGCTTAAGAAACGGCTCGTCCCCAACTCACCTTGACAACCTCCTCGAAGTATTCCCCAAGATCACCTTTCGCACCACCGAACAACAACTTCCTCAACGTCCCAATCTGCGTACTAACACTAACATCCGCACTCAACGAAACCCCAAGATGTAACGCCACAACATCCCTGACCACAGCTCCCTTATCCAGCTTGTTCCCCGAACCCGTTCGGAAAGCCGTGCTAAGCCCAGATAAGAATCCTTGAGACTGAGGAGGTGTAACGCCTGATGTTACGCCCGATCTGTAGGCTAATAATGCGTTTCGAGAGGCAAATTGTAGACCGTCGATGGCGCGGATGATTGTTGAGTCACCGCCTAGGATGGATGGGAGAGAGGAGGAAGATAGAAGATTGATGACTGGACCATCTTGTGTTGATTTTTCGCCTGAGATGTGGACTAGGCCTAGGGAGGTTCCGTAGGTTATGAGACCTGGACTGTATGAGAGGTTAGTACACGAAATTCACAAAGTTTCCCTAGGAAGGGGGTATAAAGGAGATCAGATACTGACGCAATCGAACCACCTTTAAGGTTTACTCTTCGTGCATTCACATAAGAACTCACACCACACCCAACCTCATCCCCACTACAAACCACTTTCCCATTATCCACAACCACAACACCACCCTTACCCTTACCCTCGCCTCTGTCCAATTGTTTCCAATCACCAGCTTGCCTGACCTCCCCGTTCCCACCCTTAACAAACAAACTCCCGACCCCTTCAAACAAGACCAACCCCCTAATCACCCCCCCTTCCTCCCTCTCCTCACCATCCACCCCCTTCAACTTCCCAACCTCTAAAGGCGGCAACCCCTCCCACTTAATAGTCTCCTCCTTCTCCCTATCAAAATCCGGTGTCTTCGGCACTCGTTGTAACGATTCTGGTTTCTTACTCCCGTACGGGTGATCAAGTTGAACGATACCATCTATGAAGACTTGCTTTGGTGTTGCGCTGAGGGAGAGTGGGTGGGTGTCCCAGATTACGAGGTCTGCGTCATAGCCTGGGAGAGAGTTTGGAATGTTAGGTTTAGGGTCGGGCGAGGGAAAGAGGGATGGGGAGAGAAGGGGTGTGTTTGGAAGCTTACCTTTCCTAATAAATCCTATCCGATGATCCTGCCCCATAATACTAGCAGGCGTAGTCGTAACCGAAGCAAGCGCTAAGTTCGCTGGCAGACCATAATAATGCGCTTGTTGTGCTTCATGCTAGCAAGCGTGTACCAACCCATCGATGATCAAATACAGTAGCCGGAGGGGGGGAAAAATGAAGTTCAGTTATGTAGTCATGAACAGACACAGCGACAACCAAGACTTACTAACAAATACCTCGAATTCAGCACTGAATGATCACTCTACCCCAAAAAATGAAGAAGTGCCTCAGTCAGCAAGTCAAGTTCAACACTTAGCATAACTCAAACACTCACCTTCATTACAACCTTCAACCCATTTTCAGCTAAAATCCTCGGTGCAAATTCCGAACCTCTATAAGCTTCACGTTTGTACCGAGCGTTGGTGGCAAAGAGGGCTATCGCTGGCGGGTGACCTGGAAGTAGGATGAATGTATGAGCGTGTATGCGTGGCGCGAAGTTGATACCCAATAATAATAATAATGAAACAAACTCACCATAAGCTTTCTTGAGTAAATCAGGCACCAAGTAAGTTTCATGTGCGTGGTGGAACGCCGCAACTAGTAGTATAAAAGTAATCAGATTCGAAAGACGAAGATTGAAGGTAAAAAGGTGGATACTCACTAGAAAACTCAAACTCATTGGTCAATCGTACAATCCCATCCAAATCCACGGCTTCATAGCAATGGTTTTGTATCTAGAAAAATTCATGAATTTGTTACAGAAAAGGAATGAAACTAGGAAAAGCTCAAAACTCACCTTGACTTTACCTCTCAACACGTCTACCAAAGCTTCCCACTGTAAATCCTCTGGGAATTCGCCTAAATTTTGCCAATGTCCATTCAGAGCCTAAGTTGGAACAGTTTACAGGGATGCACATAGAATGATAAGGCTGCAAATCACAAACGTACCTTCGCACAATATTCATCCTGCTTGACTTTGATCTTTCGAGCTTTTTCATAACTTCAAGTCAAGAAAAAGGAAAGAGGTTAAGTAGAATAAGGATGCCAGTGAACGCTGCTTTTCTCACCCTTCGCGGAAGGCCCATATGGTATCCACTGAAGAAGGAATAGGGTGCCTGAGGGTCAGCAGTCATGCGATTAAATGAGCTATATGTAGGAACGAACTTCGTGTCCCGGAATAGACTCGACCTGTTCATTATACTAGGTGAGTCTTTACTCTAAGGATGACTCAGGTTGATACCTACTTGGATTTTCACCTATGTGCCACAGTCGTGACTATGAGCTTTGATACAATTAATGTGCTTGAGCTCGTACCGCAAGCTTGTCTGAATACAAAACGACGCGTTAGAGATTGGTAGATAAGAGGACCGAACGAAATCATAATCATTCTTACTTGAGCAATCTCCATCTCGGAGGGTACACTTCTTCCAAGCCAGACCCATTAAACGTGAACGGAGGCTCAAGAAGCATACTCGACGGCGAACGTTCTTTTGTCGGGCGAAGTTTGATGACGAAAGCTTGACCGCCTGTCCGTACCAATGCCAGTGGGTGAGAAACTTTATGCGTGGAAGAAAAGTTTGACAAGTAACTCTACTCACCGACGGCATTAGCTGAGCCTGGGAGAACAGCAGCGGTAGTAACTCCTCCAGAGATAGACAATCGGTAAGATTCGTCATGAGTGTTTAGACCGTCTAGAGATCGTAGCCAAGGTTGTACGATTCCTTTTCTTGAATTTGTGTCGGAAGAGCCAGATAAGGAAGGGGCGCTACCGACACCGATGTGAGAGTGTAGGTCAACGATTCTGGATGTCAATTGAACATAAGTCATGTGGATAACGGGTTTTCAGTGGTTGTAAGTACGTACCCAGGAGATACCCATGCTCCCTCCGCATCAATGACAGAGAGATCCTGTTCATAAGCGTTTAGAAGACTTTCGCTCACGTCTCCAACAGCCTTGATAATCCCGTTGTCCAAGAACAAGTCACCCAATACGACCTCGAGACCGTCAACATTACCAGTCCAAATCGTCGCGTTCTTGATAAGAGTAGGTTTTGTGCCAGGTACGAATCGGTCAGATTCTTTGCGAAGATGAAAGTCTGGAGGTGGTTGTGGAATGAGATTGAGACTGTTACACTTATTGAGAATCTGGTGAGCGTTTATAGGGATATTGATTCCAGTGTTGGGTGTACGCCAGAAAGTATAGACGAGAAGAGAGTAGCTACATGCAGCAATGAAGAAGAAAGTGAAAGCAGTATGTCTACGATACTGGGGGGTCACCGACTTCTCCATCGTTGAGAACAGAGAACAGAATCCATGTGCAATCTAGGAACTGAACTCTGAAGAACCAATGACACCAGGTCACACCATGTTGCACACAGAATCCGATTCCGAGATTCTTTATATTGGTTCTTATCTTATCTTATCTTATCTTAAACTTATGTAATCAAAATAGATCCACTACCCCCCTCTTCGACGACACAACACCGACCACCTTTGCCTCGAGATCTAAAATCGTACCCCTTTTGGTTACCACCAAATCCTCATTCTCTCCCGACCCAGATTCGAGTCCAAAGAGTACTTCCAAATTAGTTGATGCAAGAGAGATGGCTTCGGCTTTGGATAGTCCTGCTTCGAGGGCGGCCTAAGGGTGGATTAAATCTCATTTCGAGGATAGAGACTGCGACTAGAAAAACTCACCCAAGCAACATCAAATCTCGTATTCCTAGCTATCCAGTCCTCCTTTACGCCGACTCCAACAATCACATTATTCGCTTTCAAAACTTTAATTGCGTTGTCTTCGGTCAAAGGAGGGCCTGGCAAGCTACAAAAACATAACCACCATGTCAACATAAACCATATCATCAGCAATTCCAATCCAGTACTCACATCCGTCTCTGTTCCCAAGCCATAGGGAACGGTCTCACGGGCGAAAGAATAACACCCACTCCAGCTTCACCGATTTCTTTAGCAAGGATATGCGCCTCCGTCGCTCCTGCAAAGGTCATCCGCATAGTCGATCCGAAAGTAGATTCTACTTCTACTTTTAGCTTAATCAAAGATGCCATAATATCAGCGTTCTCTACCGCTATAACTAGCGGTAGTTTACCCTATATAGATTGAACCGTCATTAAAAAAGCGGGCAATTCATCATATACATACTCACCTCAACAACCTCCCTGGTCCATCCTTCATCCGTCCCACCATCCTTTAACAACTCTCTCAGCATCCCAATCTGCGTACTAACACTAACACTCGACCCCATAGAGATTTCCACATGTACTGCAGCAACCTCCTTCAACACCGCCCCATCCACAAGCTTATGTTCAGCCCCCGTACTAAACGCCGTACTCAACCCGACCGAAAACCTTAATTCAGATGTCAAAGGATCGGATGACATGGGAGGAGTTACAGCAGCCGTAACACCACTTCTATAAGCCAACAACGCGTTTCGTGTAGAAAATTGCAAACCATCGACGGCACGGATGAGTGTTCTGTTTCCGAGGATGTTTGATGACGATAAGGAGTTGATTGGACCATCTTGTGTTGAGGGTTCACCTAAGATGTGGACTAGGCCTATGGGACTTCCGAATGTGAGGAGACCTGGACTGGGATTCGAATAAGCGCTACGTATATATGCTATAAACGGATCGCAGACTTACGCTAATGATCCACCTTCAAGGTCAAGCGCCCGGAAATTGGTGTACGAGGCAACGGAACACTCCTCTGAGCTTCCCCTACACACAACTTTCCCTTTTTCCACGACAAGAACCTCACCCTCATCTACATCAAGCTTAGAGAAAACTTGCTTGACACCCCCACCCGCCTTCACAAACATACTTCCCACATTTTTAAAGACCACCGCATCTACCGATTCCTTCTTCTCAATTGGAGGCAACCCGTCATACTCAAGTGCTTCCAACGTCTCCTCGTCAAAGTTCGGTGTACTAGGAGCATGTTGTAGAGACTCTGGTTTAGTTATGACGTGTGGATTGTCGAGTTGGGGAACCCCGTCTATGAAAACCTGTTTTGGTGTAGCACCGATAGATAGTGGGTGGCTGTCCCATATAACGATATCGGCGTCGTAACCTAGGTAGTACCAGGCAGTCAGTATTTTGTCTCCAGCAGCATTATGCGTATTCAATAATATAACAGCTTGCCTACCTTCTTTGATAAAACCAATCCGATGTTCTTGGCCTATTACAGTTGCAGGTGTTGAAGTAACAGAAGCAAGAGCAAGGTTATCATCCAGTCCGAAATAATGTGCTTGTTGTGCTTCATGCTAGTTTTCGCTCATCAGTTGTCATCCGGCGATCCCAAGGCGGAGAAAAGGGACTTACGAGTAGGTAACGAGAGTTAATAACCGGATGGTCGCTCTGTAATAGAGAAAATGAGGGGACCAACAGTATATCGTAGCGCGTAACTAATCACCTTCATCACAACATTAAGCCCATTCTCAGCCAAAATACGAGGTGCGAATTCCGATCCACGATAAGCTTCTCGTTTATATCTTGCATTCGTAGCGAAGATTGCCACGGCCGGAGGGTGTCCTACGAAAAAAAGGAAAAGAAAAGAGAGAAGAGGTCAATGGAATTTCAGATATGAAAGCCGTTACGAGCCATCCACGCCGCTCACCATAAGCCTTCTTTAATAAATCAGGTACTAGATACGTTTCATGCGCATGATGAAATGCAGCAACTATACACATCATGATTCATGGCGCACATTCGTCAATCCGTCAATCTCGCGTTCGTTTAGCCTTTCAACTTACTTGAAAACTTGAACTCGTTGGTGAGTCTCACAATTCCGTCGAGGTCAACGGCCTCGTAGCAGTGATTTTGAATCTAAGTAAATATCCTTCTGAGTCAAAAGGTCTCGCTGGTTAAACAGAAGGAACCGGTCTAACCTTGACCTTCCCTCTCAAAACATCGACCAAAGCCTCCCATTGTAGATCTTCAGGAAATTCACCAAGATCTTGCCAATTTCCGGCTAACGCCTTTGAAAAAGAAAAAGTTATGATACGTTGACGGGGGTTTTATAATGTTTGAAGAAACAGACTTTTTCGCAATACTCGTCTTGTTTCACCTTGATCTTACGAGCGGTTTCGTATCTGTCATGAGAAATGAACGTCAATAAAGATAGGTATTGAAGGTGAGCATACAAGAATGACATACCCTTGACGGAAAGCCCAAATTGTGTCCACTAGAAACACAGGATTATGGAAATGAGCTGCATTGTAGCTCAACCGTGAATCGAGAACGTACTCCGTGTTCCAGAATATACACGACCTGAAAGATGTACAGGTGAGCTTACCACCAGTCGGCAGCGAAGAAACACGTACTAGGGTTTTCACCTGCATGAAACGCCGAAAAATCAATTGTGATACTTAGTCACTCAAGTGAATTTACATGCCGCAAGCTTGCCTACAACAAACTCGTCAAAATCAATCAGACTCACAGAATTCAAGGGTAGACGTACTTCAACACCCTCCATCGTGGAGGTTGGATCTCATGAATACCCGTTCCGTTAAAAGAAAATGGGGGCTCAAGAAGCATAGATGAAGGACTACGCTCTTCTGTCGGACGTAGTTTTATGACAAAAGCTTGTCCACCTAATGAGTAGACATATGTATTTTAGAAGAACGCGAAAAAGGACTTGACGATCAACGAAGGACCTACCAACTGCATTAGCTGAACCGGGTAAAACCACCGCTGTGGTCAATCCACCAGCGATGGACGTGCGATACGCGTCGTCGTGTGTGTTTAGAGCGTCTAAAGAGCGAAGCCAGGGCTGAACGAGACCTTTGAATGAGTTGACGTCTAATGCACCGTCGAGAACTGGAACGCTGAAGTCTCCGAGGTGAGAATGCAGGTCAATTATTCTAGGTAGACTCAGCATGAGATATCATTTCATTGCCATTTTCAGAGGAATTGTTTGAAGTAACGTACCCGGGAGTAACCCATGCACCTTCCGCGTTGATAGTAACAAGATCCTCATACACGCTTAACTCGCTCTGTTCAACACTTCCGACGCGTTTAATCATCCCTTTGTCCAAGAGAAGATCCCCCAACACAACTTCAAACCCATCAACATTTCCCGTCCAGATACTCGCGTTCTTTATCAACGTCGGTGGCGTCCCAGCCACGAAACGCTCTGACTCTACACGAAGATGAAAATCCGGAGGAGGCCCAGGGAGAACGTTCAAAGCATTGCACTTTTGAACAATTTGCTGTGCATTGATAGGTACATTCACATTCGATGATTCACTGTCGTTCCAACCGTAAAAGATTGTTGAGAATATCGTGAGACTGCTGACAGCCGCGCATGCTACGATTAAGAGAAGGACGGCTCGTAGAAAAGGATTTTCGCTCCTGCGTTGTCGACGTCTTTCGAGGTTGTACGGTTCAACGATAGATTTCTCCATCATGGAACGTTGCAAAAACCCCTGGCGGTGCAAGTCGGAAGCCAACCTCCAAGTTCAAGTTGCATTTATACACATCAGCGGACTTCGGATACCTCCGCGGTACTCTTGGTGCGTACCTATTACTAACTGCCATGTCCGCGTACCCGGTATCGTTCCTTGTCAAAGTACAGAAGTCCGTGCGGTTCAGTCAAAGTTGAAGATAAGTGGTTAGCATTGAGTGCCTCAGAGATGTCCATGAATGCCGAGTTCGACGATGATTAAAATTATACATTCGAATGTCCATTGAAAACTTTTACAGTCCCATGTCAGATACAGAAACGATGCAGATACTCGTAGTCGTCCATCGCTGAATCTACGAAACCCTCCAGCTTCTTTGAAACCTCTTCATTCCACTCTACAGCCCATTTTCTAGCTTCATGAGCTATATCAATAGGTTTCACGGCGTCCTATCCAATGGGGGTCAACTGAGCACTTTGGTTATGGAGACAATACACACCGGGTCTTTGATTATACCAGTAGATTCCTTTATTTTCCCCCAAAGCGCGTTCGATACCTCGTCTTGTTTAACAGTCTCGGCATCCCATGTATAACGGATGTATGAAGGGTCCAAGCCCAAACGCTGGCACAACCTCTTCATCTGCCCTTCTGGGTCACTCACAAGATTATCTCCATCAACCACGATGGGCCAGCCTGTTCCTGCTCCGCCTTCGCTAGTAGCGCAGCATTGCTTAGCTCCTTTACCTTGCATGTCGTAGTACGCTTTGTAGCAATCGAATAACAAGCGCACCCATTTGAAACTGGCATTCACTGGGAAAGCAGAATCAAAGACACTCCCTTCGAAAGAAGCGCAGACTCGCAGGTACGATGGGAATGCACGGGCTGGATGACGAATGATAATGATAGGTGAGAGAGAAGCGAAAAAGCGGTCAGGAAGAAGAGTGGGGTTGGGTATAGGAAGAAGTAGGACCTCCGACTTATGAGTCGAATCGGCGATATCGAATTTGTTATCCACCACTACGGGCTTGGGTCTATTCTCGCACGTCGATGAAAGATGATTGTGAAGGCTTTGACAATCCATCATATGATATACGTGCTCTTTAACCATGGGTATCTTACCCTACGAGTAGGCCACAGTCAGCGCTCGCAACGAAGAATATCAGAGGGAAACTAACTATCTTTTCTGCTTCCAGCACCAGTTGCTGAAGTTCGTCAAGTCCTGCTTGGAAAGTTTTTGACAAGCATTCCTGCTCTCTATTCGTTGACGTAATCCTTTTCCTGGTTTCCTGGCGTTCAGGCCCATACACAAACGCATCTAGAAACGGGTACTGCTTGGGTACAATCTCGGGATGACTCCCCAAGATACGGAAGAAAAGATTGTTTCTGGTACGAGGATGAGCGAAAACAAAGAGACGTTCTACGGGTGACTTTCCATCCATCTCGAGAATGAGGGGGGAGGTAGTTGCATTTTGATAAAGCTTTAAATAGTCTTGCAGAGTGGAATGACAGCATCGCGTTCGGTTTTATCTTTGCATACCGTATACTAACACATTGAATTCCTGAGAACAAGAGAACTGCGCATACAACAGGGACTCCGTGAAGACCGCGGTTTTGCAAGCACTTTCGCTATATTTTTGGGACCAAGGCCCACTTTACAGCGCAGTAAAAAGATTCTATGGGGCTTAAGTAGGTCCGGCGCCAGATAGCAAAAGATCTATCATGGCACATAGCCTCCAGATGTTGATGATTGAGAAGAACATCGAAGCGGTTGTGTGTACATATCGGAAAATGGCCAGGGTGTAGCCGATATCTTGCGGGGGAAAGAACAGACATTGTGGTGGAAAGAAAAACTGAGCGAGTTGGCGATTTTCGCATCCCGAAATGGAAACGGAGTGGCGCGCGGGGCAATTAGACGCTCAGCGCTCTTGTTTACACACCACGACCATCTCTAATAGTGATACCCCACCCTCCAGTTTAAGCCAGTTCTTCAGAGCTGCTGACGCAGACATACATACTACAAGCTCTCGAAGACCCCTAACTGGCGAATTATGGCAACTGTAAAGAAAGGTACCGGCGAGGTGCTGGGTACCAACACCAAAGACTATAAATACACGCAAGAAATTTCTCAGATGGTACGTCCTGTCTGCTAAATTAGCATCAGTGTTATTTCCATGACTTCTCTAATTTCGCTCCCAGATGTTTGTATTCGGTGAAGTCCAGGATCCAAACCTCGAAACTGTCAATCTTGTGGAAGATATTGTACGGAGTCAGCTTGTCGAACTGGTACGTGATCAGAAAGTTTCGATCGACATGGATGATGAACTCGGTTACTGTAGATTGTACAAGCTAGGGCGCTTGCTGTTCGACGCGGAGCGCGTCATATTTCGGCTGAAGATCTCATTTTCCTCATCCGCCACGATAGAGGAAAAGTCAACAGGCTGAGAACGTACCTCTCATGGAAGGACGTGCGTAAACACGCAAAAGACTCTGGTGGAGATGGTGGTGGTGGTGTCGAGGAAGCTTTAGAGGATGGTGCAGACGGTGTGTGCTACTAAGTGTGCTCGTCTTGTTGGCTTTCTCACTTGGATCCTAGACAAACTGGCAGCTAAGGCGCAGAAGATTACCATTAAACTACCTTGGGAAATAACCACCATCTACTCTGAAGTGTTGAAACAAAGTGGGCACCAGTCTGACGATGAGGAAGACGAAGACGATATTGAAGCGCACGAGGCGTCTATTCAGCGCTTAAAGGTATGTTCATATTACGCCAATAATAGCTGTTTTCCTTTGTTCATACACTGCGTGCAGGAAGCGGACGATGCTACTCGTCAAATGACAAGGGAAGAGTATCAGCACTATGCCGATTGCCGACAGGCTACGTTCACCTACCGTAAAGGTATGACTCGCCCTCACTATTTCCTTGTGTAAGTGCTCATACTGCCAACAGCCAAACGTTTCCGTGAATTTCTCAACCTCCCTTCCCATCTCGATTTGCGTGCCAACGACGACACAGTCGATATTGTTGGCTTTTTAGCTTTCGAAATGGTCCGATCGCTCACACTGGCTGGCCTTAGCGTGAAAGAATCCCTTGAAGAGTCCTACTTGCGAGAAGAGTACACGTCACCCGTTATGGGGAAAAGGAAAGCAAATGGCATGGGAGGATCTGTTGAGAAACGTCGAAGAGAGGACTCGCCTGACCGGGATGACTATACTTTACCAGTTAATTCACTATTCTTACCGCCGCCAGAGGCTAGAACTGCTCTGCGACCCGAACATATTCAGGATGCATTCTCAAGGATGCAAGGAGACTGGGCTCACCATCGTTCTGCCGGCATGCACAATTGGAGAGGTGGCCTCGTTCGGACCAGGGTTTCTCTCATTTGACCCCTTCGAGGCCTCGCTTCCTGTTTTCATTTACTTGCGATTCAGCGGATTGCTTTTCGGACTGCTTGTACAAGATATGCCTGTAAATTATTGTATTTTTCAATTGTATATCACTGCTTTCGCTCCTCTTCTGCTGAGAATCATATGAACTCGCATGCATTTCCAGGCATTCAGTCCGAATGTTTTTACTCTGTCTTTCCGACCCTAGCCAAATGTTTTTCAATGCAATAATTAATGTAGATTCGAGAACCCTGGTGTACAAAATATGCCTATAGCTATGTTGTATGTACATGCAAAAATGCAAACGTGTAACTCCTATATAATAACGCGCTTTTGTAGAGACCTAACGCAAGCCAAACATCATCAGAACATCAACGAGGCAGCTGCATCTACATTGCCCCCAGCAGCATTCAGCATGCTGATAGCTAGCTCCCGCGTCGCACCCAAGTCCATCAAAACTTTGATATGCTGTTCTGAATGCTTGCTCGTCGATGCCGAAGTACCATTAACACGAGTTCCAGCAGCGCTTCGAGAGGCAGGTGTACCTCCTAGTGTGGCACCACTGCCTGGGAACGAAGGCGTCTGTAATGCAGTTCTCGCTGAAGGTGAAGCTGATGACGGTGCGGCACCGGATGGACCCCCAGAGTTCGCCTGTTCCTGAATATAGGTATCTCGAGCCTTGTCGGGGAGCTCGTGCTCGGACAGAAAGCGGACCTCACGACCTTGTATACGGAGTACATTCTTCTCGAGGTCAATACAGGCTTGATATGATTTCAACATGTCGAGTCCGAGTAATAGATCGACGTCTCGGCCCTGTAGGATATGCTCAGTGTCGTACTTATGATGATAGACAAGAAAGCTAACCTCCATGACCATAATTGAACATGGAAGGTGTAGATCAGCAAGTTTCAGTTGAGTACTATGTACTCTTCCTAAAATGTTCGCTGTCCCAACACCACGGGCAATACCGGAGAATCTCGTATCTAATAGTCGCATTATCCTATAACGAATTGAGAGTTGCAATACGAGGATACACGTTAAAGCTTACCCGCAGTTCTCCGCGCACTCGGGGCTCACTGAAAGAGTGTTCATAAGCCAAAGAAATTCGTGAATGATCTCAAAAACCCACTAATAGTTTGTTGAGCGCCACTATCCACGAAAGCTTTCACAGGCGTTCCGTTGACTTCGGCATCAACACTATACACAAATCAGCTTCTTCGTCTAACAGCTCAGAAGCTCCACATACTAAAGCATAGTCACTCTTCCGAAACTTTCAGGTGAATACTCCAACGCATGTTCCATGTTATCCATAACAAGCTGCTGTCTGATGGCCTCCTCAATCTTCCTCTGAGCCTCGACATCAAATGGATCCGCATTCAACCGCTCTATCTCGCGCTGCCGTGCCAGCTCCGCATCTCGCTGTACCCTCTGCGTCTGTCGCAAGAGTTCAGCGAACCGTGCAGGATTTGACCGAGCTGCAGCTGCGAATTCCGGTTGGGTCTAGAATAAAGAAGATTCAATTTGTGTGGAAAGTGGCGAGGAATGTTATGGACTAACTTCTTCTAGTTCGCGCATGAGGTTAGGGTCCCCAAGAAGTTGTAGCCGCATCATTTCGGAGTCGTATTCCATTGCCCTATGCAAGAGATTCAGCTTCCCTTAGTAGTTCAGGAATTTGTATAGAAATCGCTGTTTATACCTTCCAGCAGGATTGACGACCCTCCGCCTCAGGGACACCATTGCAGAATTGGCCACACCCAGCGCACGCATCGTAGCTTGCGTATTTGTCAGGTCTCTTCCTTCGTAAGAGAGGCTCTGTTCAGCGACAGGTATATCCGACTAGTATTGCAAGTGAAATTGAGGATTTCCTGTACGGTGGTTACCAGCGATCACACACGCACCTCCGCTTCCAACAGAATCATAACATTTTCCAGTTCCATGTCTGCATCAATTTCGAGGTGAAATGCTGCCCCTAAGTCGGTTACAAATGTGAGCTCCATAGTATGAATTGAAAAGGGTTCGGTGTTGAAGTGTGTGGTTGATGATAGGGTTAAGTAAGTTAGCTCGGGAGAAGTGGCTCAAATTGGGTGGCACGGGCCACTGAGCTTTAAAGGAAACGTGTTTGCCGAGCGGTCAAAGGGTGGGATATGAAAGTCAAGAAGAGAAAGACAGCGTTATATTCCACGAATTAAGTAGGGCTGAGAAACTACTCGAAGGATCTATGTCATGACCAAGGTGATTACAAGATAGATGGACGCGTCAGCGTTTACTACGGTCTACGCGTGTACCCATGATCATTTATGTACGCATTAAATTATGAATGAGTGTGAGTGACTCAGTGAGGAAGATGACTACGTCGGCCGAAATGACGGGGTGTGAACGCAGAACTGTGAAAGCAGGTTCAGCTTCAACAAAGCTAGGCCAAGAGAAGATGGACTTACAACCGTGAACTATTACCAGGCATCTTAGAAAGTAATGCACTGTCAAGAGCAGATGCAGAAAGATCTGTATCTACATAGAAATGCACGTCAGACAATGAAATAGATAAGAGTGCGAGAGAAAAATGGCTACTGACCGCTGATATCACTGAAACTGGAAGCCTCAGAACCATGATTGCTGCCATGCTCACTATTGCTTGGACCAACAAGATGTTCATAACGTCGGTGCGAATGACTCAATGCACTCCGAGGCGACAATGCCGGTGGACTCGATGACTTGCTGGCGGACATATGCCGGCTCATAGGAGAATGTGGTGTTGAATCTGTAGGAGGTGAAGGTATTTCTGGTAGCGAGCCTTGAGGGGAGGCGCTGGATATACTCTGACTTGCACTTCTGCTCGAAAGTGTATCCTGCCTAAAGCTTCCATTCATAGATTTAGGCGAAATCATGCCCATTCTGCCACGGTCGACACTCTTCCCTCTTCTTTTCCCGTCTCTGACTAGCCCCAATGCACCGCTCGTCATCATCTTCTGGAGATCCTGCAACTTCTTCTCCAACGCTTCTTGTTCTTCTGCTAATCTCTCTGCCTCCTCTTCCTTCAACATTTCTTCATCCTCCGAGTCTGACTCTTCCTCGGAAGATGGAGGGGTAGTAGTGCTAAGATGTGCCGGGGGCTTTTTCGGTCCCTGCAAGGTAAGTGTAGAGGACGATGCTGCCTTCTTCGACCGCAAAGAACTCGAATTGTGACCAAGAGAATTAAGCCTGGCGCGAATACCGAGGGTAGACTGCCGACTGGAAGATGAGAGCCGCGTGCTGCCAGACAAGCGTTGTCTAGCAGCCACTCTACCTGGGACGGACGGCGGCTCAGAAGTGGGGAAGTTCTCAAATGGTGCATTTGGAGGGTTCAAGGCCGATGGACTCGAGACACCGGGAATGTCTTGAAGGCCTCGCAAATCTTCTTGATATCTGGCATGAACGCGATACAGCAGGTATGGAAGCGGAACTTCTAAATGTGCAGCCAATCCTTTCCCTGTATTCAAAGTCTGTTACTTTTACGCAAACCGAATGAGACAGGGACTTACAATCGGTGCCTCCATTGTCACTCATACGCGAGCGCTCAATGACTTTCCAAAGAATATCAGCCTTTTCAGAGTTCCACTCTACCTATATTAATATGCGTGATAAGATAAGCACTGTGAGCTTTTTCGTATAGCGACGTACGGGAGGTGGGTCATTCAATGGATGCTCTGGGCGGTTGTACGGTAGACGAACCACGACCCGAACATTGGGCATTGAATGCGAGTGCATAGGTTCAGACAGCTCAGTCCTAAGAACGTGCTATGAAGTCAAAACCATAGAATAAGACTGAGGTGCACCTCCTCATGTTCGTATCGAGTAACGAGCAGAAAGGTTTCAGTTATTACTTGTGCGTGGGAGAAACTCTACTCCTGCTCTGTTCCCTCGTCCCGTTGCTCAGAGTCACCGTCCAATTTACTTTCAACTTCAACTGAACGACAGCCAATTATATCTGCTCGCGGTCACGAATCCTTGGGAGCTTGTGAACTCAGTTGAACCAAGTTCTCCAGATGAATCCGGCCCGCCGCTCTCAGATGACCGAAAGATAACTTAAACCTGGGTTCTCATTCATTGAATCATTCGCTACAGCACTCAAGCATGACTTCACGGTTCTCCGGATGTTTGAAATCGGTAGCTTTGATTCCTACCATCACAGGCTGTCAATGGCTTCATACGATTGCATCGTCGTTGGCTCCGGACATGCAGGTAGTTGCGCTGCACTTGCCGCTGTGGAATCTGGATGTCAGAGAGGTAAGAACATACCTGTCCAGCTTTACTTTGAGTGACTCAATTCTTTGTCAAGTCCTGATTGTCGATAAATGTCCACCGGAATGGGTGGGAGGGAACGGATATTTCACCGCTGGTGCACACCGCACTGTTCACGGTGGTTTAAACGACCTTCTTCCTTTAGTTGGCAATGTCACATCAGAGATGGCGAATCGAGTCGACATGGATCCGTACACTCGCGAGCAGTTCATTGGTGACATTATGCGACTAGGGAATGGACGTTCCAATCCAGCATTGGTAGATGCTGTCGTAGACAACTCCCGCGAAGCTATAGGATGGCTTGCGAGCAACGTCGGCGTCCCTTTTATACTCTCGTTTCATAGGCAAGCATATGAAGTTAACGGGAGGCAGAAGTTCTGGGGCGGATTGGTCCTCAGTGTAGAAAATGGAGGAAAGGGACTGATTGCTGCACACCAGGAAGCTCTAGCAAAAGCGGGAGTGGAAGTTTGGTTCGAGTCGCCAGTCGTTGAGTTACTTATGGAGGACAATTCCATACACGGAGTCATTGTGAGGAAGAATGGTGAAGATGTTAAGCTTTTCTCTCCCGCAGTCGTTCTTGCGGCGGGTGGTTTCGAGGCAAACCCTGACATGAGAGCTGAGCATCTGGGCTCAGGGTGGGAGAAGGCGAAGGTATATATCTGCATGCCGCCTACCCTTGATCGGTCTCTTACAATTTCATTCTCAAGGTTCGCGGTACGCCATATAATACAGGTAACGACTCCTCTTTACCATTGTCGAACCCTACTTATAGTGTCCGACTTTTTAGGAGATGGTTTCTCACTGGCGCGCGCTATTGGCGCTAAATTTGAGGGCGATTGGGCAGGCTGTCATAGTACAGCCTGGGACGCGAATGCACCTGACAATGCCGGTGCTAGGGACGTCACTAACCAATACACCAAATCTGGGTATCCTCTTGGGATAATGGTAAACTCTCTAGGCCAGCGATTTGTGGACGAAGGTGAAGATTTCCGGAACTACACTTATGCAAAGTTTGGCCGTGCGATTCTACAACAGCCCGAGGGGTTCGCCTTTCAGATTTGGGATTCCCAGGTGCTCAAATCCTTGAGGAAGGAAGAATACGGAGATGATATCGTCGAGAAAATCTTTGCGGACACCATGGAGGGTCTGGCAGAGAAGCTTTCGTCAAAAGGCCTGAAGGATAAAGAAAAGTTCATTCAGACATTTCAGGAATACAACAAAGCTGTCATGCTTCGCAGTTCGGAGCAGCCGTCTCTCACATGGGACCCTGCTATCAAGGATGGGCTTTCTACTCAGTCTTCCGCCTTCTCACTCACTCCAGCTAAATCGAACTGGGCTCTATCTATTGACCAGCCGCCGTTCATGGCGGTGAAGGTTACGTGTGGCATCACGTTTACATTTGGGGGCTTATCTATCGATCCCGACACTGCCGGTGTGCTATCTGAGTCTACGGGAACGCCTATCCGTGGCCTGTTCTGTACTGGAGAGATGGTCGGGGGACTGTTCTACTCCAATTATCCTGGTGGAAGTGGACTTACTGCTGGTGCAGTGTTTGGAAGAAAGGCTGGGTTCGGAGCTTCGCAGATACGAGAGAAGTCAGGTGGAGCTGCTGCGCGTTGAAGGTGACCAAAACTAGTTCACATGGATAGGGACTTGAATAACAACATTTCAATTCGAGAACTATGTCGTATCGGTGACCTCTTGATGAAGAATTACCGAGGTGCTATCCTGGCACTACAGTACTATCGACTTCAAGTTGGTGCTATTTATGTCAGGCGTTTTTGCAGAATACATAGTTTGTTTGCATCAAATTGCACACGCTTCAAATGAAAAGCCTAGTAAAAAAATCAAAATTGAATGCGGGCATTTGGTAGGTCGCTAGTGAAAGTTTGGTGAAGAGATGCAGGGAAGTGTTTCAAACCAAAGCGAGAAATCCGACTTCCAAATATGTGAGGCACGTGATGATGAATCATTGGCGACGCGTTCATTGCCGCTCCATTCAGTGGACACTGGTTTAGGCCCTCGTCTCATACTCTGAATGGCGCAAAAGTCGTCTTCGCTGAACAAGTTTATTCTCTACGAAAACCGTCTTCGCTTCTATATCATTGCCTCTAATGCTGCCGATTCCCGACACCGCATCATTAAGATAGATCGTACATCACAGGAGGAGCTGACTGTCGTAGAAGATGAGGCCGAATATTCAGGGAAACAAATGAGTGCGATGCTCAAGATGCTTGACGACGGAAACAAGAACTCCGGAGGGCTTGGGAAAGCGAAGGTGTTCTTTGGTATTGCTGGTGAGTCGCATGTAATATAGCTAATGAACTAACACAGATCAAGCTTGCAGGATTTATTCGGTTCACTGCGGGATGGTATATGATTCTCATAACGAAGAGGTCCATCGTGGCTCTGCTAGGCGGTCATTACCTCTATCATTGCGAAAACACCGAAATGATCCCAGTCTGCTTTAATCATAAACTGGAGAAACCCGCCGAAGAACAGCGGCTGATGAATATATTCAAGCAAGTTGATATGTCCAAGAACTTCTACTTCAGGTGTGAGCTCTGCGGCTGTTGAGATTGAACATCTAACATGTATGCCTCTAGCTACACTTATGATCTCACGTCGACCCTTCAGCATAATTTGACTGGCTCGAGCCGCAATGTCCACGGAAAATGGTCCTTCAACGATCGATTTGCGTGGAACTTCCATATGCTCACAGCACCGTTTGGTACCGATGAACCAATAAAAGCACATTGGCTACTACCCCTAGTCCACGGGCACGTTGATCAAGCCAGTACGCCTGCAAGTAATTCACAGCCTACCGAGATTTAACGAGCTTCACATCTCAGAATTAACTGTCCTTGGCCGCGTCATATTTGTCACGTTGATTGCACGGAGGTCTCGTCATTTCGCCGGTGCACGGTACCTGAAGCGCGGAGTCAATGGCGAGGTATGGTCTTAATCTACCGTGATAGTCGAAATATTGACGTTTCTTCCAGGGAAACGTTGCAAATGAAGTAGAGACAGAACAAATAGTCTCTGAGGCTCTTACAACTCCATTCTATTACCCAGCCCCATATGACTCCTCAAATCCGTCATGCCGCAGACGACCGAACCCAAACTACACCAGCTACGTTCAGGTGAGTTCATTTCTATTTCATATAATCTAATGGCTAACTGTGTGAACTTTTCCAGTACAGAGGCAGTATACCAGTGTATTGGTCTCAGGAAAGTGCTGGCATGACACCGAAGCCGCCGATTGAAAGTCAGCAGCTATTTCTCTATTATAGCACATTCATTGAAACGTTAGTCTTTAGTAAATGTGGTGGATCCTTACTATTCAGCGGCTGCTCGACACTTTGACGATCTTTTCAAGCGGTACGGCACGCCCATCACCATCCTGAACCTAATCAAGAAACGAGAGCCGGTTCCTCGCGAGTCAAAGCTCTTAGACGAGTTTACGCAATGTGTGCGATATTTGAACCAATTCCTCCCTGAAGATAAAAAGATGATCTATTGTCCTTGGGACATGTCCAGAGCTTACAAAGAGTACGTGCAAAGCGAATTTCAGTCTTATGGTTCTGCTCACGAGTATGCATTTAGAAAAACTTATGATGTCATCAGTTACCTGGAAGATCTTGCAGAGGAGTCGATTCAGCGGACTGGCTTCTTCCATTCGGGTCCGGAACCCTACTACCACCGGCTTCAGCACGAAGATGAGAGGCAGTGAGTATAAGATTTCCATGAAGGCTCAGGTGCTAATGAGTGAACCAGTGCCGAGCAATCCTGGCGAAACACAATCTCCTTGCAAAATGGTGTTTGTAGGACCAATTGTGTTGATTGTCTTGACCGGACGAATGCTGCTCAGTTCGTGTTTGGAAAGAGAGCCTTTGGGCACCAGCTGTATGCTCTAGGCGTGGTCGAAAATCCGAATCTGGCTTTCGATTCCGATGCAGTCAATATGTTAACAGAAATGTATCACGACCACGGAGATAGTAAGCTTAATGTGCCTATTAGCTTGGTGCTGCAGACTGACACTATTTTCAGCAATCGCCCTTCAGTATACCGGCAGTGCTCTAGTAAACCGGGTAGAGACATATCGCCGGATGCCACATTGGAATAGTCACTCTCGCGATATCATCGAAAACATTCGGCGTTTCTACACCAATTCGTTACTTGGTAAATCCGCTTTCACCTGATAATATCAGCTTGCTCATAGAAAAATAGACGCCGATAAACAGGCCGCAATAAACCTCTTCCTGGGAATTACTAGCGAACGAGCAATCGCCCCTCCGCCTGTTCGAGGAGGGTATCGAAAGTGGTTCCATGAGGAGAATCTGGAACCGGCCTATGTCGTCAATGATTGTGATCAAAAGCTGCGCGATTTTGTACGGAACAGGAGTGACTTCTGGATTGAATACTATCGGCCTTTGCTGTTCACATCGCTCATGAAGCATTTTGCTTACTCTATGAACAGTACTTTGAAGCTACCTGGGTAGGCATCATTCCTTTAATGCTATGGTCTCGCTCATGTCTCCATCAGGAAAACCGCAAAGGATATGAATTACAGCCCATTCGAGACTCACGGGAGCAGGCATCAAAGTACAGGGTAACTTTACAACTTAGCGTGCGGTGTTTCTCACTTGCTGATCTCTTAGTGTAGAGTCGTTCAGGGTGTGAGACGCTGGATAAGCTCTCAGCCTACCACTCTTGCGAAGAAGACGCATGGAAAACCCGCTGCGCGGACTGAAGCACGGCGAACCACAGCGGAACCTGAAATAGACCGACATTCTACGGAGGCTGTTGCCAATCAATTACTGGACCCTGTGGTTTCTGAAGAAGAGGAAGCAGAATATCAAGGGTGAGCACAACCTCATTGTGTGTCTTCATATATGAAAAGCCGACTTGTTTTTAGATACATCGATCAGTGTCAAGAATTACTCGACGCTCGATTTGACGGTGGCGAACGCAAAGATCTGGAAGTATATGCAAATGCTGTTCGCACTGCTAACGGCGAAATGTCTGATTGGGCCGAAGAAGTCCCCAAGGAATACATTGTCTACGTGGAGCACGGGACGATACAATATTTCGAAAGCAGCACTCGAAGGGACTCTCTGCCTGTCACCTACAACTACGAGCGTTGGCTCACGGGAAGCGGGTCAGGATAGGTGGGGATCTTTCCTGCTTAATCCCATCGATCAATTAATAACGGACCCTTCCCAAATATTCATGCTGTCTTCCTTTTCCAGGTTTTAGGTATAGATAAATACCTCCTGCACGTCCATCCCCATAGGGCCAGACATGCCAATGCTAGAACTCCGCCTACACCCACGTGAAGTAGCACGGGGCGTCTCAATACCCCCACCCTACCCTCCGTTTGAACAATAGAAGTTGCGCCTGTTGACGACTCACTTGCCCTGATTACGACTCCCGATAGAAGTAATACCAGGACCAGCTTCCAGGATGGCAGTATGCCTCTCCATTTCAGCAGGCCACCTGCGTGATGGAGTGTGAAGAATGAGGAGCTGAACTGGAGAGCGTATATGATCCGTGCAGTCAGGTTGATGATGTTGGCATACACCAACGCTGCATCACCTATTTTCAGACTGTATAGGGCTATTGCGGAGCAAATGTATACTATTGAAAATAGAACCATCCATCTGTACATTAATCATATGAGCATAATTGCATACCTGTATGAATCTTGAATTATTAACGCACCGACTTTGCCTATTGACATCTTTCGTTGAAGCGACGCTTGCCAGGAAAGCTTCAAGGCCGCCATTGACAGCAAGAACCGGTATATACCATATCCACGCTTTAAGCACTTCTGGAGCACTGGTTTTGAGATACTGAGCCGGTAGTAAAAGGCTCAATACAAGAGAAATATAATTGGACCCAAAGACGATAACAAGAAGCGATCCGGTGACTTGAATGTTTAACAGCAAGTTCAAAGCGCGGCCAGCCTCGACCAGGGCATGACGAGTTTGAGAAGGTTCACTGCGGACCTGACTATTTTTATCCGTCGCAGAAGAAGTAACGTCTGCGAGGGTTTGCGAAAAGAACAAACGCAATGTTTCTTCAATAGGCTGAAAGACAATTCGAGCGATGAGTGAGCCTGGGCAAGGAAAATCAGCTACTGAATAGGATTACGGCAAGAAGGACGGAACAAACCATAGTTCACAGCAAGAGCATATCCACCCTGATCTTGAAGCGGACTGAACCAAGACAAGATGAATTTGTCGCCTTCGGTCAGGAAATGTTTGACCACCGATTGCGAAGTCATGGTCATTGATAATGATAAGGTGTTCTTGTCAAAGTATTGTCTGTGTCTATCCGTGAGCAGGTGCGGGCAACCAACATTGAAGCATTTCATGCTTACCCAGATGCATCAGGCAAAATCCGAGATGGCACGCCTCTTCCACGGAAACGAGAAAGGTAGACAATAAACACACAAGAGCCGTAGGTCAGCTGGCCTAACGCAAAGGCCATAAGTGCCAAGTCGCCGTTCCCTTTGTTAGAATCATACAAGAGGACGAAGAATGTCACGAGGGTTTTACAAGTAATACCTACGCCTTCAGCGTGTACACGAATACGTGTTTGATGTCCCACCATGGCCCTTACAACAATTACTGACATCAAAAGAGGGCCAAACTGATATTCGATACACACGTACATACATATTGTGCATTGGCTCAGCCAATAGCTCCATGATCGCAGCTAATCCATAAACTGCGACAGCCAGCTTAAAATGACCTTGCATTTGGGCCTCCGCACTAGCAGTATTCGCGTATAGCAAGGATGTTGCAATTGCGAGGGGTATTCCAAGGATGATAGGTACAAAACCGACGTTCATAGCTGCATTCCCTATCCCGCCGTCCTTCTCACTAATTTTACTCCCCGAATTCGTTTGCTTGTCTTCACTCTGTCCTTCTTGTGCACCACTGATAGGTTTGACACGCAGCAAGGCACCTCGTACACCCTCGCGACTCAGGAACAGAATCGTGCTAATCATGAGCTCGAATTGAATTGCAGCTACGCCATAAGCTTTTGGTGAGGCCATACGAAATAAAGCTTGATTTAAAAGGAATGTGAAAAGGCGGGTGAAGAGCTGTAGCCCCATTAAAGACGTTAGAGTAGAGACGGTCAAGGACATGATGGTGGTTGGAGAGTAAGCGCAACTTAGGCGCTAAAAGCGACGCTCTACACGTATACTGTCTGATGATCATCACTACTTTCCCGCTAGTTTCTGCATATAGACCTTTTCACCTTCTATATACAGTATGTATCAGTTACTACTCAATATAAAGCCTATAAGTAAGCTTGTTAAGATACACATTTAAATTCACACTTAATCACTCTTTTGTCCATGTAGTGCTGCAGGCGCTAGAACGGAAGCTACAACTGGAAAGACGTGGATCATCGCTTCTTTCTTCCTCGAGCGTTTGTTTTCCTATCTTCATTGGCGTCTAAGAAACCGCCAATCTCCAGTGCATTTCTAGCTGCTTGATTAATGTGTTTGAACCTGTCTGGCCCTAAGTGGATTCCTCCAAAGTAACGGGTGACTACCACTAGTACGTTGTTGATGTCCTGTATCAAAGCGGGAAGAGGCGTCGATATAAAGTTGGGCGCATTGAGAATTGAAACACGTAGACCTACAAGAATCTGTAATAGATGAGCAAGGCGACCGCCGGCTGCGGTTTCACCATCATCGTCATTGTCTTGGCTGTCGAGTAAGTATTTCGAAGTTTATTAAACGGAAATTCGGAAAAATCCACCTTGGTGTAGAATATTTCCGACTTGACACCTCCAGGCGTTAATTATTGGGTGTGCGGCGCGGGAAATTCGACGGTCTGACGACAAATGCGTCAAGATGACTGGGACCTAGCGACCGAATTCAGAAGGTGGATCGTGGCGTAACACGTGCGGAAGAACGGAAAAAACGGAAAAAAAGCAAGGATTCACCTGTGAGGGGTCGGATATTGCACAGGCCCGGCCAACGAACGAGCTCTTCCTATCCAGAATGGGCTCCGCTTCAAAGATTTGAATTCCCTCAGGTAAAGCGGTGTCCAATGGTATATCTCGTAAAGATTCTCTAGGCCGTGGATCTGTGCTGATGTCAGGGCCGCCGGTATGAGCGGATTCTCTGGCACCTTCGAAGACAAGCTGGCCCGCTTTTTCTGCGCTCAGCCGCTCTTCGTACCACTTCACGCAGCGATCGAGGACATCTTGCAGGCCATCGAAAACACAGACTGTATCTTTGGTCCATTCAATTCCTGTTGAGGAGATGAAGGTTCTCAAGATGGACCCAAACAAATGGGAGTCGACGCTAAAGGCGCCAATATACCGTGAGAGAAGCTGCAGCTGCGGAGGGGATTCTGAAGGATACGAGGAGGGTAAGGAAATCAAAATCTTGATCTTCACTTCCTCATACGGAGATGGAAAGCTGTAAAACATCAGTGATTACCATCTGACATTTTTCATAAGAAACCCGAGCTACTTACTCTAGTTCGACCTCGTATCGAGTGCCGGCGTACGAGTCGTCAGGCCTCCAGAGTCGAATAGCATGATCTCCGTAGATTGATTTTAACACTATAAACATTGAAATCCTCTAGTACCTGGAACGTAAGCTGTACGTACAACCCACTCGTACCCTCTAATTCTGAGCCCACTTGCTCGCGATCTGGCTGTTCAAGTAACTGGGCAATGAAATCATCGAGTAATTGGTCGCTGTCGACCTGAGGCTGAGGTGATGGAGGACGGGAAGAGATGGCAGCCATCAGCATTATGTCAGATTTACTTCGTGAGCAGGGCTATGCGGCTTTCCTGCCGAAATGAGACGAGGCTGTAACATATCCCTAATTCAGAGGTCGGTGTTTGTTTCTAAAAATTGCTATCTAAAAGGGCCCCAAGTTTACCACTTTCTTCATCTCATCTTCCAGTTTAATGTCTCTAAAGCGTGGCCGCGACGCGAATGGTCCTTCTTCCAGAGGTCCCAAGCGGCCCAAATCTGTACAGGCATGCGCGTCATGTCGCAAGCACAAAACACGGTGCGAAATTCTTGATGGCTTGGACCAGGAGGTAATACGATGCCATCGTTGCAAGGTATGTTAAAGAGCTTCACCTTATCCAGAGTTCTTAATGGCAGTTTGAAAGGTACTCGAAGTGCAATGCTCTTACCAGGAAATGGACAGGAGTATATTTGAGGCTGCACACGGAATCGGTCCGAAAGAAACTGAGCCTCCAAGAACTCTAGAGCAAGCTCTAAATTCAAGAGGTAGGCGTGGAGAAACATCGATTTCTGCTGCGTCTTCTTCTCAAAATCCCTTTGCAAATCTCCCCCCTGGACACATCCATCCAAATGTCTTTGTTCAGAAACCCCACAAGATATGGGAATTTCTCCAGGTTCCTTCAGGACGTTTAGATTGGTCTGCACCCTTCGAAGCCATACAGGAGCTTTCCAAGCATTTGCTGAATTCAGCTAGAACTATGCCGCCTCTACTTCCTGTGCCCAACGACAGTCTTGAAAATATTCTAACCCAAGACCAAATAGATCGTCTATTAGAAATGTTCGTGATATGAATCTTCTTCTTACCAATTCTTCTCCTCTGACACCGTGACGCACCTTTGTCTTAGATTCGCACAAAAGTATTCTCCGTGGCTCAATTTCACACCCATACGCGAGTCACATAACCCGCTTCTCGATCTTGTCTGTTGCACTATAGCTTCACGTCACCTCGATGAAAATGCCCGGTCACTTGTTGCTCCTAGACTTCAGAATGTGACTGAGGAGGCCATTGCCAAGATCATTTTTCAATCACGGCGTTCCAAGTCGCTAGAGTCCATCCAATGTCTTCTCATCTTGTCCCTATGGGCACCTGTCTGTGGGGCCTCGGAGGATTTCAGGGATGGTCGATTGCTGATTGCTTCTGCCGTTAGCATGGCTCTAAACATGCGCTTGAACGAAGCATGCGATCAAATGGCTGCGTTACGACTTTCCAGAGCAAAAGGGGAACCCATAAGTGAATCGGAATGGTTTGATACATTGAACAAGACACGACTTGTAAGATCTCCTTTTTGTTATAAAATAATTTGCACTGAATTCATTGTTTCCTTTCCAGTGGTTAGCTCTCACGAATGCTGAGTCTATGTACGTAAAGAAAGGTGTTCACCTTGCTGCGCTTGCTGATCCTTGCCCCATAGGTTGTGTATTGGTAGTGGCCGCAACGCATTGTCGAAACGAACACCTGCATATCTCGAGATATTTCCCCTTTCTGCGGATCTCCCGGCAGACCTATATGCGGGTCGTGATCTACGGTTAAGGTTACTTGGGGAACTATTTGATTTCACGGAGGCTGCCATGAGCATACAACTCCGTTCGCTCGACCAAGCCGATCTGGATGCATGGTATGACGCGTTTAGTCACGTCTTCGCAAATATGTCGCGTGTACAAAGACTCATCTTACCACTGGGTGGTACGTAGACTTCGTTACATTACCTTGTCTAATTTTCTAATTCAGTCCTCCAAAGTGGTCGCGGACTTTGATCAATTCTACTTCAGCATGCTCAATATCATCAGTCGTGCTTGTCGGTTGCTGGTTCTATACCAAGGATCGCTCACTGCGCGTATGCACTACATCAAATCTGGAGACCCCAACCCCTATTGGTTCCGGGAAGTCCGCCCTCGAGGCCTGAGCATCATCATCGCGTGGGGAAAGGAGTCGTTGACAGTGTCAGAAGCCATACTTGTGACGCTTCTCGAGATGGACATCCGTGTACTTGGGACTGCGCCTGACCACATCTTCAATATGATTGGTTTTGCCGCCAGCTACATCATCGGCTCGAAATTTCTTGTTGCCCAAGGCATCGGTGTAGATCTTCCAGGTTCGAGCGAGAAGCTCTTAGCGAAGAGCATCATGCATCTGAACGCATCGGCTTGTTCACCCGATTCTGCGCCAAGAAGGTGCGCCGCCTTGATTGAAGCCATGGTCGGTTTGTGGCATGACAAGTTGGCTTCACTTCGAAGCGGCCGGGACGACCCAGGCTCCGTTCCGTACCTGCCTTTCCAAGAGCCAACGATCCAAACGCCTCCATCGAGCACCGCGAGTAATTCACCCACCTCATCATACACGTATGCTCACACTCAAGGAACGACTCCTGAGCAAACTTTGCCCACACCACTCCCCGGTGATCAGCAGACCCTCCCCGCTACACAGATGTCCGGCCCAGACATGTATTGGTTCCATCCAGATTTTTTCCAGGAGGCCGCGTTTTGGAGTGATCTCTTCGAGGAGGGTACTTCTTTCCCATCTCAGCAAGTCCTTCATCCGTGATTTCAGCTAGTTTTGTTAAGTTCTGTACCTATATCATACCCTCTGTCTCGATGTCTGCTTTATCTGTACAACGTGGTGTACTAATCCTTGTATCATTAGATTGTGCTTGTGGATATAATTTCTGGCAAGGACCTTTACCTTCTATCTATGAATTGGACCCAGGTTGGAGAGCAGTGGACTTATATACGACAGATCCGAGTACTTTCCTAGCAATTAACCGAGCGATACCAGTCAGATTATCCTTCAATCCATAGTGCTGAGCGGTTACCTACATCGATTACAGGAAGCATCCCTGCCAGCGTGCCCACACTACTGTTGAAGCTGCAGAGCTAGATGTATCATATAGATCGCAAGGTCTCTCAGAAAAAAGACAGCAAAGGATAGAAATCAGTGGGATCTCTTCAAAAAGGGGACATTTGAATGCGGTTTAAATACTCAGACGCTGATAAATTACCGGCTCCTTCTCTCTCTGACCGATTTACCGAAATTCATTCAAAAGAGTTGGTAGATGGTAAGACTGAGTTCCTTATAACTTGATTGATTTCCGATGGTATCTTCACCAACCGTCGGTATAGGTGCGTCTAAGCTGGTCTTGGTAGACCGTCGGGCAAAGCCTATTCTGCCGAGCCACGTGGTACTCGGCAATCATTGAGGATTCGTGGGAATGAATTCCTCCTTTTACTTACCACTATCCTTCCTGTTAGACCCTCGACCGAAGTTTGCTAGGCTGTCGCGGAAACATCTACTGTATACAAGATGGACAAGCAGGAGAGCTTCACTTTTACTGTTGGGAAGCTAGGTCAGTCTATCTGTCTTCTTCGGAATACATATACTTAATTACTCCTTCAGATGCTGGCATGGCTGTAAGGCGTTTACGCGTCGTCGGATTTCCGTTATGACTGACCGTTCAAAAAGATCCTCTTGGGCGAACGAGCTCATTTGATAGAGTTTCCTTCGATATTGCTACCTCCAGGTGCAACGACTGGATCAATAGTAAACATTGCCGTTCATCAAAACCATGCCGAGGAGAAACGACGCGACTCGGATTTCTGGTCATTGCAGAAAGACATATTAGATACTTTTGGAGTGGAGACGCCGGAACCTCCGAAGCTTCAGGTGTGTACTCTTATCTTACTTTCTCAGTCGTAACTCTAACCAAGCTATAGCTTCGAAACGTGACACAAACATCAGTAACACTCGAGTGGCCAGCAATAAATCTTGCTACTGCCAAACTACGCTCTCTAGATATATATCGCAACGGACAGCGTCTCGCTGCGATTCCTTCCCCGTTGACGAACACTTCTACAAAACTTTCTGGCCTGGAAATCAGCACAGAGTATACTTTCCAGCTGATTCTTCGTACGACGGCCGGCACCTACCCTTCGAACCTCATTCGTGTGCGCACACACACCATGACAGATACTTCAGGTATATCGGTTTGCTTCGGTAATGTACAGGATGAGGTGCTGCTGGAGAATGCAAAGATGGCACTGAGGGAGATGCGGGCCAAATGGAGTGACAAGATCCAGATTGATACGACACACTTCGTCTGTACAACCCCGGCTGCAACGCCCAATGGCGCCCAAGCGAGTGGAAATACCAGCGGGGCACCTGGAGTGGAGTATCAGCGCGCACTACAGCTCAGTATACCAGTTGTTACACCTCATTGGATTTTAGCTTGTCATTCTGAAAAGAAGTACGTCTTCATGTTTCTGGGTTTTGTCTGCACGTCTGACAATGACATTCTTAAAAATAGGATGGTTGCTATCGCAGCATACTATCTTGGTGCAGAACCTACCGCCTCTACGCATTCCTTCCGACCTCAGTCAATGTCCCAGGCGTCACTGCCACGCTCTCCCTCCTCTCCCCAGACAAGTCGCAGCCCTACATCTAATCGAGCATCCATGCCTGCTCCTGCTCGCAAATCATCTACGAGCCCTCCTTCCACTCACTCGGCCTTTGTCAACCAACCCCCTAGTCCTGCGCCTATACCAGAAGAGCCTTCGCAGCAAGAACCAGAGCCTGCAGCGGCAGCAGAAACGCCAGCGCCTAATTCAGACGAACAAGAGGTGCAATTGTCCAGTGAAAATGGGTCTACTTCAAAGGCTGCAAAACGGAAAAGTCGAAGTGGGACGATGGATCGTCATTTCAAGTTTCCTTCGCCCGCGTCATCGCCAGTTGTTGATAAGAAGTCGCCTCCCCCTGCTCTTCCAGTTGACCAGGCAGCCAAGCAGGAGGATGCTATGAGTCAGGCTAGAGTTGTTACACCATCGAATATAGAGGTTCCGCCACCTCCACCTGTCGAGAAGGAGAGATCGGGTAGCAGTCACTCTATGGAAGATGGGGACGATGATGTTGGAGACACGGTTGAAATCGAGCTTTAAATACAGCCGTCGTTTCTTCAAAAATTGATAGTGTTTCTTCTGTTGTGCATATGTGGATTTCTCTTTCTTGTGCGTAACGATGTTCAGGATATATTTATTCTAATCCTTGTTTTCTATGCCAAAGTAGTCATCTCGTTCGAGTGTCAATCGGGAATGTTCTATTCACTAAGACACTGTATTTTTTTCAGAAGTTCTAGTGAACTACTTCAAAGAATATTTACTAAACCTCTCTGAGAAGTCATAACTGGCTTCTTGCTACTGCTAGTTCCCAACCGCGAAGTTTACAGTCGACGATTGACACGAGCCACCGCGCTCGAACCTGCTCGAACCCATCTGCTTAATCGTTTAGACTCGTCAGGAATTCTGAGAGCTCTGAACCAGGGGGAGCTTCGTCACCATCAAAAAGGCTCTGTAAACAACAATTATGGTCGGAGACCAGGTCGAGACGATGCCAGGGATGCGAAGATGTCTTCAAGAGCTCGGATTTCACTTCTTCCTTCCGAGACTCAGGAATGAAGGGTATCCAATTGGCGGATGGACTCTGTCTTGTCCATTCAACGACGCCGCCACATCGAAAGCGTGATAATGAAGGTATGACGGCGGACATTATTTTCGCACCATCGTATTGCCACTTCAAATCAAGCTCGCTGTATATGTATTTGAAACCCGTGGCAAACCCCCACACCATTGGCCTTTCGGGCATTGATTCGAGAAAGAAATCCACAATCGGTGGGCATCTTGATGGCCAACTTGCAGCGAGGTTGGCGATAAATTCCTTTGAGAACATATGAGCAACGCGAAATAGTCAAAAGAGTTAATTGAAGATACCGAGGTACTTGCAACGCTTACATCAATGAGATGAAGTGACTGAAGTTTCGGGAAAAGGGCATGAAGGTCCAATAATAGATATTCATTGATTCGGAGCGAAAGCTGTACGATGTTTTCCAGCGGTGCTTTCAAGTAGCTAAGATCAAACGCCGTGATGGCGACGTAGGGTGAATTAGGCACAAATCTGTGCATTTCTTGTGTATAGGTACCAGTCAAATCCAGCTCTCGAATTCCCTGGTTATTCTCCAATACCGGGGCAAAAAGAGGTAGTAGAGTCCCCAATATTGCGACACGTTTCAAATTTGGGAGAGACCGTGCCGTTGGCACAAGGGAGAATGACAGGGGAGGAAGGGCCTCCTCATCGCTTGGAAGCAGCACTTGAGATACTTCCAGAGATTCAAGCGAAGAAGCCTCCGAAAGCAGGTACATCAGAGCAGGAACAAGGCTCCTTGGTAGAAAGACACTGAGTTTCGTGAGCAGTCCCCATATGATTCCAAGATCACCGCGACATAAGTCATCCAGGGTCCGCGTCTTTTGAGGATAGTGAATTTCCAGACACGGTGGTGGCTGCATTTGAACCAAACTGTCTGGCATGTAAGGCTCGAGGTGCGGACTAGAAACTATTCTGACTTGAGCTACTCTACGTAAGCAAGACTCCAACCTCTCAACCGGAAAGTCTGATTCTCGGAAAATGAGAGAACGGGGTTTTATGCATGGGCCTATGATCTCGAAGAGATCGTCTGGGATCGAGCACCGTTCGAAGGAAAGAGATACCAAGTTAGAGAACCTGGATAGAGCTTCGATATAGGTTTTGAAGGGACAGTCATGATCATCATCAGTGAAGCCAATAAATTGACAATGGGCGACGCTGCCCAGCCATACAGGCGAGTATTCTCCATCATTCGCAAGGCGTGTGCACAGATCCAGCAGCGTGAAACGCCCACGTTCGCGACGGGCGAACGTGAGCTTTTTGAAAGCGAGCGGAGAGAGTAAAGAGTACAGAGATTGACAGCATGAAGCTAGATTCACGAGACTTTTTATTATCGTGGCCTCTGGGGTTATTTCTGGGAAGGACAGTTGCAGATGATGTGTAACCTCTAGAATGATATCGGCCTTGAGATCTAAGAAGCTAGTACCAGACATATTCTGCCAGTCAAGAGTTGGTTGAGTATTTGTTGAATTGAGAGGTAGAGAGGACTTGGTCCTTTGTTGATTTTTCAAGAAATGAGGGTAAAGAGCATCGAGGAAGTTGAAGGAAGTAGTTTCGGAGTTCGAGAACTTCAAGCTGGTGACTCAAGTACTCCGACCACGGAATTGCGCTTACTAAGCCGAATGCTGCTAATTGAGTCGCGTGAAGTAACTGAAGCGCAACCTCTTCACTCATTATTTCTTTAGCAGTCTTCATGAACTTATGCCGACCATCACTACGATTACGCCGCTCATCATTGACGGGAATGACGAGAAGCATGATATGACAGAAAGTCCGACCGATATGAATGACGTACATGAGCAAGGACCCAGCAGTGAAGGGGATGGGGACGGAGAGGAAGAGGGAGATGATGATGAAGAGGACCGGCGTGGCAGCTCTGATGAAGAGGCGAGTGCGGACGAGGCAGAAGCTGAGGGTGAAGAGGAAGAAGAGGAAGATGGGGAAG